>JAYGGG010000506.1:0-139375 GCA_036346245.1 Bonia amplexicaulis
CACTCAAATATATGTACTCAATTGCGGTATAGAGTTAAGCAGCAGTTTTGTTTCTTTTGGGATTATTTTTGTTAGTCGTGTTGGCTCACAACGCCCCCTTAAATGGCATACAAATTCTTGTGTAATTGTCTTCTTCAAGACTGTATTCATGTTTCAAATTAACAAGAATTAGGGTCGCTCTAACTGACTGAGAGTTTCGGCTTACAGTTGTAGCTTTTGGTTTAATGCTGAAATTGCACTATAGCAGCTGATAGCTTTTTCTGAATCATTTAATTAAACAATGAAGAAAAATGAGAAGAAAAAACAAAAACACCGTTATATTTTCACGAACAATGGAAAGAAAAAGGGGGAAAAAGCAGAAGCAAAAAAGCTGAAATTAAAAGCTGACGTTTTTCAAGTGGTTTCTCGCTTGAATAAGCCAGAAGCAAAAAGACAAAAGCTAAATCTGTTTGGAGCGGAGCTTAAGCTTCTGCTCCGCAAAAAATATATATTCAGTTGCACGATAAATATTTCTCTTAATAATCAGGGATGCATAAGCATATTATAGATTCACACCTGCATGCTTCTCCACGATAGATTTATCCCGTGTTCTTCTTTGCCCAACATTTCTTAGCACTATATAGATACAAATATTTTTTCCTCGCCGCTTCCTAAATATAAAACGAACATCACGACAAATCGCTGAGCAAATACCCTCCTTTGTTTCCTTTTGTGCAAGATCTTTCCTCACATCGGGTGTGGTTTTGGTTCAGATTGAGCCATCTCCTCCTACCTTCGTTGGGGCGGCCGTCGGTGCCATCCTATTCGATGAAGGTACAAAGCCTACGTTAAACTCAACAACAATCCCAACCATATGTTATCTCAAGGAAAGAGGCAATAGCAAATTAGCAATCCTGGGATTTTTCTTTACTTATGTGTCCCTGCTGTCTTGAATGGGACTTACGTTAACGAAAATATAGAGTTAGTTCTTTTGGACTGATGGCTTATAATTTATAGCTTAAATATTTGAATTCTGGTTATTCGTAAGAAATAGTACACACAGAAAAATAGTCGTATGTAATTTTGTCCTGTACAGTTAAACTCAGTATACTTTTTACTAAATTTTCTTATTGACTCCGTCTTAAAAAAACGCACCGTTTAAAAAATAGTTACTATAGATAGTACGAGTATAAACCAGAACCTACCCATAGTTTAGGGCGTAACGGGCATGTTCCATCTTTAAAAAAAATAGAGTTTCCAAAAGAGAGCGTTGCCATGGCCCACAGGGATTCAGATCATCTGCCTGTGCGAAGACTAGGCACGGTGGTAAGGAAGGGGTGTTGCTGCAAGTGCACGAAGATGCGAGCAATGTTTACGGTTCTGTTCATATTGATTTTTAAAAATTATTTTTCTATAATAAATAATTTTTTTATATATCTAGTTTTTAAATAAAATGTTTTTTAATACGAAGTCTACTAGTCGATTACAGTATATACTGCAGCGACTTTATTTATATTAACCAAAGTCGTACATGAATATCTCTCTATAAATTGTTACTATTTATAAGCCAAAAGTCTATATAAATGGACCATAGGTGCGCTAAAACTATTTTAGCAAAAATGACACCAATCAAATTCATATTTTGCCCTTATTTTAGGAGTTTCTTCGAGGCTCACGAAGATTTATTCAATAGAAGCCTAGTGTAAAGGATACAAGACTCGTTGCATATGCCAAAAGCACCCTGGAAATTACAAAAATAACAAACCGATGCATATGGCGCAACAGATCATATGTCAACCTCACAGACGAACGTCTATGCTGCATGCCAATCGCGCTATAGATAAAGCGCGGTTTTTTGCTGTGACTTATTATTTTTAAATTTTAACTGTTTGTGATAGAAAGTATAAAGAAAGACAGTTGTATACTATTTTAACCGGTATAGCTGAATTCAGTATAGTGTCTACTACAATTGATTTGTAGATCCTATTTTAGAAAAATGTATCGTTTGAAATCTAGTTAATATAATAAAAGACAAAAGTTATATAATAAAAGACAAAAGTTATATAATAAAAGGCAAAAGTTATAAGTATGAAATCCAAGAAACCCGGCAAAAGAAGACCGACGCATGACCACAGTAAGGACACCTTGGAGCCAATACGATGCTTGTAGGTTTATGGTCGATAAAGGCCCTCCTGACGAGGGCTTTGATCTTTGCACTTGAGGTTGAAGATTGTTGAGGAGCACACCGCCCTGTTGGATAACTTGCTCAGCACAATCCTTGGTCCAAGATCACCGGTGATGTTGTCGGCGGCTTGGATGGCCATGTCTGAGAGGAGAACAGTTGGGGTTTGCAAGAGAAGAGGAGATCTAAAGGAGGAAAGCTTAAGTGAAGCGCGTCCCGTGGATCTCCCGCTGGTTGGAGATGGCAGCAACTAATCCCATGGCCACAAGTATGGCGGCGAGCACACCAAGAAGTCGCAGACGCTGGAGGGCCATCGGAACCATAGGAGAACTACTCATATGGCAACTACAAAATAAGAGAAAAATGAGGAATATTTGCCGAGGTGGGCCCCCCTCTCTCTCTCTAAAAAGGAGGGCCGAGAGGAAAGGGGAAGCTTTTTCTTCGGTTGCACATTACGTATGCAGGAAAAGATTAAGGGTTTGTTTTTCTCGACTGAGATTTGTGCTTTATGGTTGAAATTGGTTGAATTTTTTGAATTTTGTCTGTTCATCGGAGAGAATATAGAGAGGCAGTTGTATATGGTTTTGATCGATATAAATAAAATCATTACAATATGTACAACAATAAACTATAAAATCCTGTCTTAAAAAGACATTCCGTTTGAAAACTTGTTACTATAGAAAAGCCGAAAGCTATAAAGGCCAGTAGCCGAACAGGCCATGCTCCATGGTATTGTCTTGCAACTAATAAATAATTCCATATTTTCTTATAACCGCTTGACTGGAACATACAAATTTCACTACTCTAGTACTTAATTTCTAATGGACAAGTAAAAAAACCCAATTATGTTTAGGGGTTCGTATTGACTTTTGCTGATGTCTTTTAGTTGTGGTTTATGATTTTTAGTTGAAAAAAAATAGTGGTAGCTGAAAGAAGTAGCTTTTAAAAAGAGGAGATGAGCGGTGAAAAAAGTGAGAGAGATACGTGCACGTGATAGGAGCGAGAGAAGTAGGGTATGTGATGCATCCATGACCTGTCTTATTCCCAAAGCAACACAGTGGCAAAGAATAGGGAAGTCGTTTTGAAAAGCTAAATATTAATGTTAGCTTTTAATTTTTCTAAGAAAAAATCAATACGAACGTAGCCCATTAGTAGTTCTGTTACTACATGTTACCGCACAGCTCCCTTTATGTACCAAATGTGCATCGACCCTGAGATTACTTAGCACTTAATTTGTAATGGGTAAGTCCATTACTGGTACTTAATTTCTAATGTACCAAGTGTGCATGGACACCTTGTATGAGAATCCATTACACAAATATCAATTTAGCCATCTTTTTTTTAAGTTTGGTCTTCGAACATTTTTTTTTATAAATCTAGCCCCCTACTGCGAACCTTTTGCGAGCGGCAGCACTGTAGCAGGCCTGCCGTGTGCGGTAGATTCGTGAGAGGGGTTAGATTTGCAAAAAGAACATTTGAGTCGAATTTGAAAAAAAAAGTTGGCTAAATTGATATTTTCAAACTCACTTCCCCTGTACGATTCCTGGCAAGCACCATTAGTCATTAGATAAAGCCATCGCCACGAATTTTGTTCAAGAAAAGAAAAGCACAGAAAATGAGAATAAGAATCCAAGACAAGAGCATAGGTATCCAAGTACGATATAAGATGAGCTGATTACCCCACTAGACTCGATCCTTTTGTTTGATTGAAAAAAAGAACAAAGAATAAAATAAAAGAATAAAAGGAATGAAACTAATCTCGCCTCCTCCCTCCTACTAACAAATGGCCCCACATCTAGTCCAAGATTTTTGACTGCTATCAGGGCCCCACACCCTAGGGTAGTAAAAAAAGCTCGAAGCTCGCGAGCTACTTGAGTTCGGCTCGTTCTAGGCTTGATTCGAGCTCGGTTCGAACTTTAAACGAGCCGAACTCGAGGTTGATCTCGAGCTCGCGAGCTTTACCGAGCCGAGCTCGAATAGTTTGCGAGCTCCGATTCGAGCTTAAATAGTAATACATATTAATTCTTACCGAGCTTACTCGAGCTTTTCTTATTGTTGAAAATTAGTGTATATTTGAATTATTTTGACTGTTATCGAGCTTACTAGAGCCGAGCTCTAACTTAGAATTTTCTTATTATTGAAAAATAATGCATAATAAATTATTTTAATTGTTATCGAGCTTCACTGAGCCGAGCTCGAGCCCAAGTTCAAGCTCGGACCCCAACTCGAGTTCGGCTCGAGTTTCTACCGAGCTCGAGCTTGGAAGGCCAAACTCGCTCAAGCTCGGCTCGTTTATAGCCGTACCGCACCCCGATCGCGAACCCCATCAACCCACCTCTGCGCCCCCTCGTTGTTTACATCTGACGCGCGCTTCCCTAGACCCAGTGCACATCTATCGCGACGAGCACCCGAAATTTGGTCAAAAGTAGCCCTATTGATCACCGAAATACTAGGTGTAGCCCCCAAACCAGCGCAATACCGTTTATGGCCCCCTCCCCCACTGCACTGTTGACGCTGGTAATTGTGAACATCGGTCGCTCATGATCCAAACGACGCCCCCTATTTAGGGGTGCAAACGAAGCAGATAATTTTCGTTCGTCTGATCGACTGAAGGCATGTGGAACAGATACGCAAGCACTATCAGTTTGAGAGAAAAGGCCAACACGGCACATTTTGTTCTAGAAGAAAATGGAAAGAAACGAGGATACAAATCGTAGAAAAGAGTCTCTCCATTGATTTTAGTTTATGATTTTCTCTAAATAAATAAATAGAATGGTTTTTTACATTTTTTAAAAATAATTTATCAGAACAATTATTTTAAAATTACTTATTGACTTATTACCATTCAATTCGTTTACTTATTGACTTTTTAAAGCTGATATAACAGGATTTGATTACTCGGCTCAGTGGCGAAGCCAAGTGCTGGTGAGAGTTCGGGCAAAAGCTGATCATCGACAAGTGAAGAAGATCGCTACAAAGCTCGAATGACGGCGGAAATGCTCATCGGCGAGTTCGGGCAGCAGCTCAAAGTTGCTCGACGGTGGCTCCGCCCTGACTCGGCTAGAATCTCTTTTGCCTGCGTGTCCGTGAAAAAAAGAAAGTAAAAAAAATGAAAGCAATCTCACCGCCACCCTCCCACTGACAGGTGGGCCCATGTCTGAGCACAGGAAATTTGACTGCCGTCCGCACTACGCTCGCGGACTCCACTAACCCACCTTCCAATCCACCTGTGCAAGCCCCTCGGCGCGTCCGCCCGCCGCGCGCTTCCCTGGACCGAGCCCACCGCGCCAGAGTACTTACGCACGTTTGTCACATTCGGGAGCAGCAGAGGCCGGCCCATGGAACGGGCTCACGGAAGACCACCAACGAGCGACAACCTTTCACCCGCGCCGACCTTCTGTCCACCAACTGCCCCACCAGATCCGAGCCGTCCGTCCCCCGGATCGGCGGCCGGGCGCGCCCCCGCGTGGCGGAGCGGGGAGCAGCCACCCCGACCCCACCGCGACGGGAGCGGTCAGCACCGTGCACCGGCACCCGCCTGTTTGAATCCCCGTGGGCCCCACAACGTAGTAGTTACCGCATATATATCCCGAACCACACTGCCCCTTACATTTTAAGCTAACCTCAATGACAGAGTGGCCCGAAAATATCTTAAGCCCACATGTCAGTGAAAGTGGAGTGTGTGGGCTAGACATTGTGGGAGACGCAGGTCGTGGTGCCCGAGGAATGAAACAATTTAACTCCTCGCCGCCGCCACCAGTAAACTGCAAGTCCTCCTCCTCGCTGTCTGCACCCCCCGCCCCCGGTTCCCCAAAGCAGTTTGGGCTTCTCTTCTCCAGCGAGGGAGCCGCCGCCGCCGGCGACCGTCACGCGGAAGGTTTGGATCCGACTGGACTGGATTAGATTGGATTGGATTGGACCATCCCGTCGCGAGAGGTAAATGAAATCTGCTCATTTGTTGCTTTCCTTTCTCCCGTCGATCCAGTCTTCGAATCGGCGATTGCTCCCGGTGCTATCCGGATTGGATTGGATGGATTGATTTCCTTCCAAAAGGAGCAGAGCTCCGATTCGTGGATTTGGTCTCTTCTCCCCTCTTTCCCTTTTATTGCCTGACTTATTCGACGATTTCTTGATCTGGATTCCGTAGTCATCTCCTCCGGTTGCTGAATCTATATAGCCCCTCCGCTTCTTGCCGCTCCTGCAGATGTGTTGAGGTTATCCGTTGAGAAATAGTAATGGGCGACGTTCCTGATCTCGTGGGCGCGGCGCGGGCGCAGGTCGCCGGCGGCGGGCGGCGGGACAGGCTGGCGGCGCTGCTGGAGCTCGCGGCGGCGGATGATATTGATGGGTTGAGGGAGGCGCTCGCGGGCGCAGGCGAAGAGGCGGCGGAGCTGGCTGATGGGGTGGGGCTGTGGTACGGCCGGAGCAAGGCGTACGAGCCGCGCACGCCGTTGATGGTGGCGGCCACGTACGGCAGCGCGGCGGTGGTCTCGCTGCTGCTCGGCCTGGGCGGCTGCGTCGACATCAACCGTCGCCCCGGCGTGGACGGTGCCACCGCCCTCCACTGCGCAGCCTCCGGCGGCTCGCGTAACGCCGTTGCCGTCGTCAAGCTGCTTTTGGCCGCCGGCGCCGACCCGGCCTCCCCCGACTCTCACGGCCGCTTCCCGGCCGACGTCATCCTGGCTTTTCCAGCTTCGCCCGACGCTCTGGGTGAACTCGAGGTGCTCCTTGGCCGCCGCCGAGCACTCGCCTCGGTGGCTTCAGGCGCGTCGTCCCCGCCCCTCTCGTCCTCGCCAGATGAGGGCAACAGGTCGCCGTCGTCACGCTCGTCGTCGTTGTCTCCTATCACTGTGGACCGTGGCAAGAAGGAGTACCCCGTGGATCCGACGCTGCCGGACATCAAGAGCAGCGTGTATGCCACGGACGACTTCCGCATGTTCGCGTTCAAGGTGTGGCCGTGCTCCCGTGCCTACTCGCACGACTGGACCGAGTGCCCGTTCGTGCACCCAGGCGAAAACGCCCGCCGCCGTGACCCCCGCAAGCACCCGTACACTGCGGTGCCTTGCCCCAACTTCCGCCGGCCTGGTGGCTGCCCTAGCGGTGACAGCTGCGAGTTCTCCCATGGCGTGTTCGAGAGCTGGCTCCACCCGTCACAGTACCGCACCAGGCTCTGCAAGGAGGGAGCAGCTTGTGCCCGTCGCATCTGCTTCTTCGCCCATGATGAAGATGAGCTCCGTCATGTGCCTCACAATAGTGGTGCTGGTCTGCTATCGCCCCGTGCAACTTCATCTATTGATATGACTGCGACTGCTGCGCTTGGGCTTCTTCCTGGATCTCCTACTAGGCACTTTGTGCCACCACCTGTGTCACCATCTGCTGGGAGCAATGGTGGAGCTGCTGCTGCGCATTGGCTTCAAGGCAGCAGGCTGCGTTCTTCTTTCAACGCAAGGGATGCGCCGGTCGATGATCTTGGCATGCTCCTCGACTGGGAATCACAGTACCTCGGGGCACTCTGCCTCCCACCCAGCAGCCGTGCCCAACCCCGCTTTTCTACTGGTCTGAGCATCAGACCAACAGCAATTGCCCCATCCAATCTTGAAGACATGTATGCCTCAGACATGGCAATGTCGCCAAGGTTTTCTAACGACCAAGGTCACTCGGTCTACTCACCAGCCCACAAATCAGCTATCCTCAACCAGCTTCATCAACAGAAGGGCCTCCTCTCGCCTATTAACACCAACAGAATGTACTCACCTAGGGCTCTTGATCCATCAGCGCTTATCCATTCTCCATTTGGTGGCATGTCTCCTTGGTCCCCTCGTACCATGGAACCAACATCACCCTTAAGTGCTCGTGTCGGAGCCACTGTCACACAGCGTGAGATGTTTGAGCAGTTCTCTTCCCTGAACAAGCACCAGCTACCATCCTTGGGTTCACCACGGAATTCTAATGCTTTATGGGGCAATATGGGTACCCCGAAGGGTAAGGTTGACTGGGGTCACCATGGTGAGGAGTTGGTTCGCTTGAGACACCCTGAGCAATCAGGACTTGCAGAAGAGGAGCCGGATGTGTCATGGGTGCAGTCACTGGTGAGCCATGCCGAGCTGAATGGCAAGAGGGGCGAAATGCGAGGCATGTCTTCTGGATCCACGAACAGGACTGACCGCAGCAATCAGGCTGATTTATTGGATCAGACGGTAATTGGTGCTTGGCTTGAGCAGATGCACTTGGATCAGAAGTGACTGCCAAGGCCGTGAAGTCTCAAATTGGATTAAACCATCATTTTGCAAGGTTATTTACCAAAGAATAGTTGTTGGTCCTAGTAAATAATAATAATTCTTTTTTATTCTTGAAATTTTTGGTGGCAAAGTCAGAGATGGTGGTGTTGAACAAAACATTCGGTCACAGATTGGTTGCTGAAATCAGTTCTGTAGAATCAGTAAACAACCTCTTTACTTCAGGGTCCTAACTAGTATTCTTTTCATTAGTTCAGACGGGTCTTTATTTTATTCCCATGGTGAAAATTCATATGCTCCACCATGTGTTATTGTGCTCATGATCTCTTCCTAACAAGAGATTAAAATTGTGCATTTTTCATTTATCAATGAATCATTTTGTGAAAACATTGTTAATTCTAGTCTATTGTGCCTCTGTTGAATGCCATTTTCATTTTCTGGGGCTTTCCTATGTTGGATCCTGTGTTTGACTACTATAGTTGCGAAAGGGTTACCTACAAGAAAATTTTGTGTTCCTGTCCATATTCTTAATAAAGTTACAAAATTGAACAGATCGTGGCCAAACTGCCGCAGACACTAATGGATATGAAAGCAATGTTGTATCTGTTTGAGCAGTATCGTTATCTATTCTAAAAAAAAGTGTGTATCTGTTATGTATGATTCTGTCGTTATGGTTGTCCATAAGAAACTTGCACTACATAAATGCCATTGGGAAATTGACATGTTTATATTCTTTAGTCTATACAGCCCCAGTAAATTCTGTATCATGGTCGTCTATTCTGTATGATTTCTGTATGAAATGTTTTTGGAATGGCTATAGTACGAACCAACTGTTAGGTATAGAAAGTTCGAGCTACATATTTACCACTTTTCACATGCCTTTAGGCCCGTGATTTTTACAAGGTTTAATTTGCGTAGAAATCGAGAGAAAAAAAATCCTTTGTTCCAAATGGAGGTCCTAGGGGAGTACTAGTGGTAAAAAAAATGCATGTAAGACTAATACAGTACAAACCGAGTTACTCCAGTAGTTTTCTCAATTGCTGGATAATTCTCATGGAAATAGTTTGAAGTACATTATTAGATGACGAACGAAGCAGCATCCTTCCAACAAGAAAAGGAGAGGGCGTCAAAAGCAAGTTCAACGAATAGTTTTGGTCCATAGCACGTTCAACGACCATGACATGGCACCGTTTCAGCAAATTCTAGACTTTGTATACATCTCGTAGGTATACAAAGTCTAGAATTTATCAATCAATCTTATTACCTATGGCGAACCAGTGAATTAATGTACACAACTTTCCTTTCCGATTTACCTTAAAATAGCTCGGTGCTAAAGAAATTATATCAACTAGCTCAGCTGAAGATTACTCAGTGCATGTATCCAAGTTCCAGCGGCTAGTCACTTGCAGGCGAATCAAAACCTAGAAAATGAAGAGACAGACCAATAACGTATGAAACCACGGCCTGTTTGGCAATAGCTGCGGCTTATGGCTTTTGGTTGAAATTTTTGAATTTTGGCTCTTTACGGTACAGATTATGGAGAAAGAGATATTCACTTGCGATTTTAGATGGTACAGATGTTGGGCTTTTAACGTGTATATCATTTAACTTGTAGACCCGTCTTGAAAAAATACCCTGATTAAAAGTTAGGTACTGTAGTAAAAACCAAAAACGGTCAGCTTCGAAGGAAAAGAACAGACCCCACATCTCGTATCCCAGTAAATTCTAAACAGTCACTCACAAACGGGTGCTGCAATTTTTTCCAACACCAGTATATAAGCGGCTTGGTATTATCTACTAACGTTTGCAACATAGTTTGTAGACTTTGATTTTCCAGAATAACCATATTCACATTCCACTAACATGCTGGATAACCTAAAGGAATATTTGTGTAGCATATCTCGCAAGATGTTATTTCCTGTGCCAGATACATTGCGCAGAGAGACTGTAAGTCAAGCTCAAGTTTCAGCTCCAGGCATGCTGGCCTCTTCCGTTGCAGCTGAATTCGGGCCCTCGCCTGTGTTAACTGCCGCTGATTGTCCAGGTTGGTCAAGACCATTTACTGTATAATTTGTTGTTCCAAACACAAGCAACACAAATTAGCTTACCTTGGAGGTTGGGAGTTTTTAATGTAAAATACGAAGCAGCATGAGACAATTGTAGCTAAGAGCAGAGGAATGTTACACTTGCAAAAGTAACTCAAGATAAGCAACGTTGCATAGATTATACCACAATGAAAGGCATTACAGCATAGAGTATTAAGCTGATGAAAAGATTATCTGTAGTTCAGAATATTAAGAGATTTGAGTGAAGATGACTGAGGCCTTTGATGAGACGAAAACCATAAAACATAAGGGATAAGCTGTGTAACAATACATGCACATGGGAAATTATGTTAAGGGCTTGAAGCAGATAGGTCCAGTGGTCAATCTGCATACCAGTTTAAGCATATGATCCAAATCAGTGCTTAAGTGAGAGAAGTTTGGGTCCAATTTGTAACCAGATATTTAATTTATCATCTGCACACAATCTTAAGCATTGTTTTTTTACTTTGTTTTTTCCCCCTGAAATGGAACAGCCTACACGAGCATGCTGTTTTTTTTGTCAGTTATAGAGGATCTGCCTCCAATTATGTACCTGTTGTAGTACCTCTGATCAAGGTTAGAAATACCGGAACCGGATCAAATCCCGCTAGGGCGCTAGTACCGGTAACCGTACCGGCTAGTTACCGGAAAAACCAGTAAGAAACGAGCTGAATTTTACCAAACTAGAATTTTTAGAAAAGGGATATTCAGCAACAAGGCCTCATGCTTCACAAAACAAGTCGGTCTTAGGAGACATGATTCATGATCAAAGCACAGGAGGAAACAAGAATTCACACGATCACACGTTTCTAGAAAACAAAATTGCATATAACCAAAGCACAGAAACAATTCAAAATATGAGATAATCAATCGAATTTTGTTGTAACACATGAGGCTTCAAATATAAACAAAACATAGTCTATCCCTCCTTTCCATCCTTCTGGTATCCCCAAGATACTGACACATGTGCCCTTTGGCTAATTTTTCTAAGAGTAAATTTCGGAAAAAAGTATACCACAGTTACCAAAACTTTCATAAAACCCTACTTCTAAGGATGTGTATCACATAAGCACACTTGCTTTGGCTAATCATCTCATAAAACTACACCTCCATTCGATCCAAGGAGACTAACATATGGGCACAACTCTCCTGTTTGCCGACATGGAGCTCACAAATGTTGCACTCCAGCATACGCATAACCACCTATTACGACCCAGGGAAAGCGCACGCGGGGGGCATGGCCATGTCGCCCCGCGCGACGCTCTGCCCGCCGCGTGGCGCGAGAATTTGCGTACGATCTGGCGAGCTATTTTGCAAAAAAGTCTCTGTGTTTTTTCGAAATTACGTTTAGGTATTTGGTTCTCGCGAAAAGGTCCCTGGATTTTTTGGCCCCTCCGTTTTGCAGGATGGCCCCCCGTATTTTCGGAAATTGCGCACGGATCCGTTTTTACGTCTGGTCCTCGGTTTTTCAAAAGACCCTTTGCTTTTTAATCGTTTTGCCCCGGTTTTTAACAGGTCCTCATTTTTTGCGAATAACCCCTTTGCCTTTTCCGAAAATACTTTTTTACCTCCGGTTTTTTTAAAAACTCCTCACGAATTATCGTCTCTTTTATTTTGATACGTACGATGGCTGGCGCGACGTGACGCCGCGTCTATGATTTAGTAGTTTTCAAATGGAGCACGTTTTCAAACTTGGTTACCAAACTGGGAACACATGTACGCAGCCCATTAATGGATCGAGAAAGACTCTTTACCCAAAGGGCTTTGTTTAGGCCTGTCACGGACCTGGAAGGCCCACTTGGCCAATGTGACAGTGAAGTCCAGCTGTATCCAATCGTCTATTCTCGTATGTCTTGGCGATGCTGCAAGCAACGTTTGATTGGCCGCTCCAATCTTACATAGCAAAAGAAAAAAAAAAGACTTATAGTGTGATGGTGTGCTTTGTTGATTGGTACACTACAGTACACACATTTAATTCTGGAAAAAAAGAACTGCAACAAGGTGATTTTTTTTCTTGCATCTTTCTTAGCTTGGCCGCGGGCCTATTTTTTTGGCTTTTGAAATCAGTTTTTAGTTTCTACTACAGTACATAACTTTTAAATGGAGTATTTTTTCAAGATAGAATCTACAAGTTAAACGATCTATACATTAAAAGCCCAACATCTGTACCAACTAAAATCGCAAGTGAGTATCTGTCTTTCCGTAATCCGTACCGTAAACAGCTAAAATTCAAAAATTTCAACCAAAAATTATAAGCCGCAGCCGAAAAGAACAGACCCACATCATGCGTCGTCTTCTAAGGGGTGGTTTTATTTGCCGTTGGGTTGCATGTTTGATGCAACTTCTCTTGGGAGGTAGCTTCTGCTTGTGTAGAATCTCCGATGAATTTTCAGCGTGAAGGTTCAATGGGATCTTGGATGAATCTTCTGCAGCCTGCAGGCGCTTGCTCGGGGGTGCGATCATCTGGGACAGCATTTGAGGTAAGCTGTCGTGGGCCTTGGCCGACAGTGAACAGTGCCTTTCATCCTAGTGATTTCTCATGCAACTTGGCTTGAAAGGTGAGCAATCAGCACATCTCATCAAGAAGCGAGAGTACCTGCCAAGACCAATTGGCTGCAACACTGACGCTGCCGCTGTCGACTTATCACTTCAAATCACCTTTCAGATTTCTTTCTTGACAAAAGTGTCACTGGGTCCACGCTGCGTTCACACGTACCAGCAGTTGTGGATAGAGATATCACAGAACGCAACATAGGTCCTGTATTTTTTTGTTTCTAAAAATCATTTTTTGATTATTATATAGTAACTAGTTTTTAAACGAAATATCTTTTTAGGATAAAATCTACTAGTTAATTATAGTACACACTATATCGACTTCATTTATATCGATAAAAACCACACGTGAGTTCTGTTACTCTGTAATCTTTCACACGAACAGTCTAAAAACATAAGCTGCAACTAAAACCACATATTACAGCTAAAAAAAATAGACCTATAGACAAGCCCAGCCAAAAGGCACGATGCATCGTGCAACGTCAGGAGAACACAAATCAGGAGAACATACAGAAGGGAGCTTCGACTGCGATGCAGCAGAGCCTCACACAACGCTCCCCTCCTGGTGCCCGCTAGAGGACGGCAACGACCTATAGGTCGCAAACGTCTGCGTCAACTAACGAGACAGCGACGTGTACAGACCAGATCCAACTAATATTTTTGGCGCATAAATAAGCCCTGATTTGTTTTGTGCCGGTGACGTCGCCATAGATTCTTGACCAGCTAAACAGCTTCCAGTTCAAACATAATGCGACAATGGTCTTGTCTAACCAATCCACCTGCTCCATCTTTTTCGTGTCATCACATCCCCAGGCCTTTTTAGGTGTAGACTGGAAGCAGAAGTATTGTACACTCCAAAATTAAATACGGATTAAGCTACAGACACCAGAGATACCGGAAGAGTCGTTGGGTGCGTTCTTTTCCATGCGACCGTTGACTTATGGCTCGGCGTGTTCTTCTCGACTACGATTGTTAGACTTACGATTGTTGCTAATGGCTTTGAGCCTTACTCTAAGCACTTGTACAAATAAACTGAGTGCTGATAAACCATTTTGAAAAATCTGTCCTGATAAACTGCTTCGAAACAGCGACGGAGAAACTGTCCTGGGTGTTTATTCGAAAAAAACAAAAACTATAAGTTGAAAAAACAGGGCCAATATCAACCAAAAGATTTGGAACTATAGTATGTACTTCATCAGTTCACCTCACATTACAAATGTTTCAAGTCGAATTTCTGCTTTTACATTCAAAATGCCAACCAAGCAGCAGGTTTACGAACAAGATTCTTTGGAAATGAACCATCTCAGTTTAGTTTTAGCCTTTCAGTTTGATCAGATGAATAAAACAGAAGAATCTACAAAAGAGAAGAAATGCACAACTACCAGCTTTTTTTTTCTCTTTCTCTTGTACAGTATATTTCGGCATTTCGCCAAAGGCGTGGCCATCCGTGAGGCGAGGATCATACAATCTTACAAACAAACCTTCAACAATCACCTAATGCTTCATACGCATACCAAACGTAAGTAGAGAGCAATAGAATCTCGAGATGAACAGAAGAACTAGTTGTCAACAAAGAACCAGGGAAGCTACACAAGGTTTTAATGTGGAATTCACAACTTGCATACTAAGTCATCATCTACTCGGTACTTTTTATCAGCAACGATCCATCCTTCTGCAGCTTTAAGCTTAGGCTAGTGAACCGTTCTCTTGAATACTGTCTTGAGGCTTTCCTCCAGTCTGTTCCAGCCTTCATCATTGCTGCGAACTCATCAAAGCTTATCTTGCCATCCTGAAGAACAAAATAACGCAATTAATATTTTCAGTATCATACATTTTATGAATCGCAACATTCATAGTATCACTCATACCACCAAATGATTTAATCCGTCGAAAAGAAGGGAAGCAAAACTATCATGCTTGTGCAACTAGTTGGTGAGGAACGACAAACCTTATCAGTGTCTACATCACGGATAATGGCATTGATGACCTCTTCATGATTTGGTCCCAGGTCACCAGCTAATGATCCGCTGAGCTCATCAATTTCAATATATCCACTCTGGTTCTGATCAAAGTATGCAAATGCCTTATGCAGATGCTCGTCATTGCCGATTTTTCTCAGGTGAACAGATAGAGTAACAAATTCTCCATAGTCTAAACATCCATTTCCATCAGCATCCGCCTGACATAACATACAAGCATAATAAATATAAGAACCCCACCCATCGCCTTCATCACATAGTAATTTGTACAAATTCTGTTTATCTAATGCTAAAGGATCTTTTCTAGTTCGGAAAAAACATGAAAATTATTTGATTTCCTATCTTATGAGTTTCTCTTTTCAAATTTTGGAGGGCGTGTTTCTAAAAGCTCTATCTCTATTGAATGATAACATTCCATTTCATCCAAGCAAAAAGGCAAGGTATCTGAATTCTGATATCTGAGACAGTACATTGATACTTATGAGACCAAGTTGGTAAATACTATGGAAAGGGTATTTCTACATAAAAATAAAAGACTCCAGTCTAATAACAAAGAATAGCAAAGTTTCTTGAAATGAAGGAAAAGAATGATTACTCACAGCTTCCATTAGTATTTGGACATCTGCATCAGGCATTTGGTGCCCAAGCTTATGCAGACCAAGCTTCAGCTCATCAAAATTAATCATATTATCTTTGTTTAGATCCATCTTCTCAAACATATCCTTAATGCCAGCCACCTCTTCTACCGAGAGATGCTCAGCTATGACCTGTAGTCGAACAACATGTGAGGAAGTTCAGAGAAAGCAAGTCTAATATTGAAAGGGAATTATTTGAGGCTCAAGTCAGACTGAGGTATACCCTAAGTGCATGCTTCTTGAACTTGTTCATTACAGAGAATTGTTGAAGTCTGGCCTTAACAGTTTCACCCAAATTGACATTTGGAGCCTTCTTGATATTCTGCAACCAAGGATGATCTGGAGGAAATACAAGTTATAATTATGAGAGAAAAGCAACATAATTAAATGATATAAGGGGGGAAATCTTTAGAAATCATAAAGAATTATCTTTACTCAATTCTAATGCAAGGTTTTCCAATCTCAGATTAGAAGTTGTAGGTTTTTGCAACTCAGACTCATCACATTTTAAGTTTGGAAAGTTTTCATGTCGGTTTAAGATAGAACAGAAGGAATGAAAAACAGTACAATCAACTAGCGCGAGAATTTGATTATTACCAAGCACTTGCTGAGCATTTAATCGCCGCTTTGGATCTGGATTAAGCATTCCCCTGACAAGATCTTTTGCATTATCTGAAACCCTTGGCCATGGATCTCTTTTAAAGTCAATGAAAGAACGAATAATTGCTTGAGCAACACCCTGTTCAGTTTCTGCATTATAACATGGAAACAACAAAATATTCAGAAAGAGAATTCAATAGCACAGGATAAAGATCTTTTTCTCTACCACAGGCTCATCCCCCCATCACCCCACAACCAAAGTGAAGAAAAGGAAAATAAAGAGATCAGAACACAGTCCACTGTTGTCATCCCCAATATTTAATTTAGTATAGATATGCCAGTGTCACAATTGATCATTTTCAGGTACAAAACTAACCTGCCCAGAAAGGAGGGACACCACAAAGAAGAATGTAAAGAATCACTCCTGCACTCCAAACATCAACCTCTGGGCCATAATTTCTCTTTAGCACCTCTGGAGCCATGTAATAAGGACTTCCAACAATCTCAGTGAACCGTTCACCTACACATAATCAACTATGAGCACACTAGAGAAACACTATACAAAGTAAATAGACAGCATCAGACAAGCTATCTAGAGGCACTGTCCTGTGATCATATCGTCGACAAGTGAGTAGCGACAGATGAACTAAAATGGCAAACATCAGAATTGGAAATAAGGATATCATGACTGTACCTGGAGTGAAAAATACGGACAGGCCAAAATCAATAGCCTTAAGTGCCGCAGTTTCTTTCTTGTTTGCAAACAAGAAATTCTCTGGTTTGAGGTCCCGGTGTATCACTCCATGCTTATGGCACATCTGATATTGTACAGTACAGAATAAATGTACACGTTAGCCACCATACAGACAGGAAAAAGGAAGTTGTAACAATCTAATATAAACAACAGCAACTACAGTAATTAATTGCTTCTCAAAATGGATCATACCCTATTCAATCAAATGAATAGACAATGGAATCATCTGACAGGGGGGGATTGATCCCCACATTGTTTAAGGAACAAAAACATCTATTTCTAACGAGGAAAACTAAAGAACGGTATATTGTTCCACTAAAAAATGACAGTGTAGCTCCCTACAGTTCGCTCTCTCTCCTCTCTCTCTCTCTCTCGCTCACGCCGACAGGGGTCACCGCTGCCAGATCCGTCGTCTCTGACCATGGCACCGCCGTGTATCGCCATCCCCAACCACAGTGATGCCGAATCCGATCGTCCCCCGGCGGGGCAAGGTTGACCGGCTGCCCGAGCTCCAACCCCAACCGTCGTCGAGGCCACCGCCGCCGGATCCGTCGTCTCCAGCCACAGCGCTGCCGCGTATTGCCATCCGTGACAGCGGCGCTGCCGAATCCGGTCGTCCCCGGCAGGGGCGAGGTTGACCAAGCTCCAGCCCTGACGATACGCTCCTCGCTCTAGCTCTCTCTTCCCTATCTTCTCAAGCTCCGACGAGAGGTGTGGTGGTGCCACGACCACCGACGGGTTCATACGCCCCCGGGATGTAGAGGGAGGCCAGGGAGGCGGTGGTGGAGGACGGCAGCGGAGGGAGGCATGGTGAGGCTATGACGCACAGAATATTAGGTTGGGTGGGACAGGAGCGACGGGGAGGGGGAGATGGCAGCGCGGCGGCGAGGTGGCGAGATCGCCGCCGGTGGGGGAGGAGGGATGCGGAGCTGCAGCTGGCGTCGGGGAAGAAGGTGGAGAGGGGGAGCGGCGGTAAAACTTAGTAAAACTCTATACTGTTGGGAATGTTCCAATCGTATACCGTCTTGTAGTAGCTCCCATTTCTAATTGCTATCATATAGTAACGATTCTATCATGAATCCCCTAATGATCTTGACATCTCCCAACATACTCTAACATGGTCAATTCTGGCATAAAACAACTAGGCATCAAGAAATCACCGAGCCAGTCTCACCTGCACGACCTCGACGATGGTACGGGTGACCACGGCGGCGGCACGCTCCGTGTAGTGCCCCCGGGCGACGATCCGGTCGAACAGCTCCCCGCCCTCGCAGAGCTCCATGACGAGGTGCACGGCATTGTCGTCCTCGTACGTGTCCCGGAGGCTGACGATGTTCGGATGCTTGGGGAAGTGGCGCATGATCTCCACCTCGCGGCGCACGTCCTCGATGTCCACCGCGGTGCGGAGCTTCTTCTTGGAGATGGACTTACAGGCGAAGGCCTCCCCCGTGGCGCGCTCCGTGCAGAGGTAGGTCACCCCGAACTCCCCCCGCCCGAGCTCCCCGCCCAGTTCGTACCGCGCGGCGATGTCCCGCCGCGTTGGCTCCCGCAGCACCACCAGCTTCGGCCCCGGCGGCGCTGACCGGTTGTACTCGATCGTGAAGGGGTTGGGCTTCTTGCCCTTCTTCTGCTTCGGCTGCTTGCCGCCGCCGTCGCCGCCTCCCCCTGTCGTCACGCAGCAGTTCCCCATCCCCCACCAAGATCCGAGCCCAAGAAACCCAAATCAATGAACCACCCGACCCCAACACCACCCTTGGAGATCTGCTGCGCGCGCGAGATAGAAAGAGGCCAAGAAATGGTGGACGGCGTGCGCGTTTGGGGTGTGTGGGTGGGGGCGGGGGAGGGCTATAAGTACCCCTCTTTCCAGCTTTTCTACTGAGGGCTCTCCCGTATAAACAAACGGGGCGATTTTTTTGTGTCTCAAATTTTTTTAAACGATTTATCGATATTTAATGTATTCATATAAAAACTTATATTTAGACTAAAAATCATTAACTGTAGATTAAACTATCAGCTATAATCAAAAAACACACTCTAAATTGTGTGGATATTTAGCATACACAAAATCAGCATTGGAGACGTCTAGGCCGTATGGGAATCCACCAATGGTAAAGCCAACCATAGGGTCAAGGAGGAGAAGATAGATCTAGCCGAATAGGCCGCCTAATGGAGACGTCTAGGCCGTTTGGAAATCCGTCAATGGTAAAACCAACCATAGGGCCAAGGAGGAGAAGATAGATCTAGCCAAATGGGCCGCCTAACACGGCACATCACAGATTTGGATAGGGCATGGCCTAATTAGACCTGACATGACTGGTCTGAATAAGTTACCATGTCATGTCGTATCGTGTCGGCCTACGTATCTGCCCTCTAACCATGGCATGGCAAAAAAAGGAGCCGACTTGCATTGTGCATATTTAACCCAACACTTAACTATTAGTCACAAGTAATTTTAATTTTGCTGCCAAGTCACCCTTCTGTGCTTAGAAGAGTATAGTAACCCCGACATAAGTAATTTTACTGCCAATCGCAAGTAATTTTATTGCTAGCATGGCACATCCGCTTGGGTCAGGTCGACGCAACTAATTTACTGTTCATATCATACCGTGTCTAGGCCAAATTAATAATACTGTGTCTTGGGCCATCACAGTTGGCCAGTCTATTTGGCCAGGGGTGGGTTTTTTTTGTGCTTTGGCTTTGGCTTTTGGCTTATGGTTTTTGAATTCTGACTATTCGTGAGAGACAGTAAGCAGAGAAAAATAATCGTATACGATTTTAGTCGATACAACTGAACTCAGTACAATGTCTACTATAATATATCTATAAAACTTATTTTAGAAAAAAATACATCATTTAAAAATTAGTTACTATAGTAAAAAATGACAAGTTAAAACCAAAATAAGAACCCAGTCTAGATATGAGAGAAGCGGCGGAAGGAGAGAGAGAGAGGAGGGGGTGGTCAAAGATCTCTTTCTATTTTCTTCTTTGTTTTTTCCCATCCTCTTCTCCTTGCTTGTGCTCTATGTTGTTTGTGATGCCTTCTCTCGTTTTCTTCTCATCTTGTTTGCTGTTGTCTTTTTTTTTTCGTTTTGTTTTTTTATTTTCATCATTTTTTGTTGTTTCTTTCCCTTCTATTGTGTGTCTATCTTTAATGGGGAAGAAGACTTCGGAGAAAGTTCTTAGGAGTTCACTAGAAGAAAAGGAGTTTGAGTGGGGGATTTAAATTGGCATTGAGCAGGATTTGTGCAATTTTGTGCTGCCTAATCATAGCGGCCAGCTCAACGTTCCTTATGCTCGTCTGCGAGCTACTTGCCCATAAATTTGGTATATTTCACTTTGAGTAAAAATGCAACCTGATTGCACCCTGCTGAGCACCAGTCCATGTGGCCGTAATGTGAATTGAAAGTTCTCATCGTACCGAAGATTGTATCTGCACCCCTTTTTCCTGTTCCCCGTTAGATTTTGTGACTTTTGTCCGTGTTCCTCCCAGCGGTACGGTTCGCTTTTGTTTTGGTTTTTGTTCGGTGCTCGCGGAGATAGCACAGGTTACGTGTCATTGTCTACAAAAACCCGGCATTTATGTTTCCGTGTTGCCTTGCGCGGATCGTGCGAGTGGGAAACCGCCCTAAAGACCAAGAGCGTGCCGGAGGAAAAGAATGGGGAAAGTGACTCACCAGTCGGGTGTTCACACTCTCTTTATGATTTGTTCGACTATCATAGCATGGTGATGAATAATCATCCATGATTTTTAGACCGCTCGTTAGGGGTGCAAACGGAACAGATAATTTTTATCCGTCTGACCGATCAAAGGCTTACAAAACGAATACGGAATGAGAAGATAGGTATCCGGCACAATCCGTGTCTGACTCCGACTCCGAGGAAAAAAAAATATGGAATAGGATACGGGATAAGTGATATCTGTCCGTATATATCTGTGTGTCTAGTGATATGAGAAAGTCTATTGTGACTTCACCTAGGAACAAGATAACATATAGGTAGATTGTCACATCTAAACAGACGAGAGTACTGAATTTCTTCCTTCAACATCTCAGTAATTAGTCTCTCCATGTTCGCTCTAATTGTACCACACTATCCAATGTTCTGTGCAAAGAAGCGGATAATTTTCGTCTGACTGACCATCCGAAAGATTATGGAACGGATACGGAATGGAGAAATGGATATCCGACATTATTCGCGCCCGACTCCGACTCCAAGGAAAAAAATATAGAATATGATACATGATAAGTCATATACGTCCGTATCTGCTCCGATTGCACCCTAGCGAACACAAAGCTTTTCAAAAGGCGTCCATGGGCCCTCACACCTCGCTCCCGAGGGAAGAGGCTCGGGGTTCCATTCGAGCTATCGCCCTTGAAGGCTATGTCTAAAATTACATATAATTTTTTTCCTCTTTATACTGTCTCTTGTGAACGGCTATAATTCAAAAAATATAGGTCAAAAGTGAATATGTGGTCTCCAATGCAAGGCCTTCAGTTTTTTCCTCCGAATGCAAGCATCCAGTGACTTTAGTACGAGATCTACTTATTACATAGCTCAGTAAGTATCAGTGAATCGCAGCAAGCGTTGGCCTCCAATTCAAGCAGCACTTCCGACGTAATTATATGTCATGTTGTCCGCGTGGTCAGAAGAGGCAGTTAATTAGGTCCAAGCGCCCATGTGAAGGCTGTGTTGCACATGGTCATAGCGCATTAGACTTTTTCCGATTTGGTCCCAGTCTTCTCTAAGTTTTCTATGCGAGTTCCGATTCTTTTAAATGTAATCCTTGCAAATTAGTAATACAATGAGGTACGGATTTACGTATAAGACAAGTATAGACGATCGTCCGAGGTAAACCACGTAGCCGATACCCCCACCCCTGCCTCCATCTCCACATAGTCACACGGACCATGGCCGCACCAACAGCCATTGAGGTCTTCAGAGTTAAGATGTTTGAGGAAAAAGATAAAATTGTAGATAGAAGACAGCTCACAGCCGAAGTGTCAAGCGTGTGCAGCCTCAGTGGCTTTTGGGCTAACTGCCAAAGGGTAGGCCTAAAATAAAAAACAACTAAGCCAAGCCTAACTCTCAAGTGAAAAGCAACAGGCAAGAAGGCAACAGAGGGCAGAAGCAGTGTCAACCTTAGGACGAGTGGAGGGCCGAAGAGGCGAGGACGCGCGGCGGCGGGCATGCGCAGCGTCTGGCGGGATGTGGGCGCGTGCACGTCTAGCAACGGCGGCGCAGGCTAGGCACGGCGGCAGCCGGCGGGCATGCGCGGGGGGAAGGGACTCAGGCTGTTCGCTCTACTCAATCTAAACTTTTGTCCTAAATCCACCACTGAATACAGTTGCAGACGCAAATAACTTCTACATGGAGATTTGTGAGATCATTCGAACCTCGCGGATCAATGAAATCCTGGATCTTTTTTAGCTTGGATGCGTCATGAGACAACTTCTAAGGAGTGGTTTTACTTGCTGTTGGGTTGCATGTATCATGCAACATCTCTCGGTCTCGGGAGGTAGCTTGTGTAGAATCTCGAATGGAATTTCAACACGAAGGATCAATGGAATCCTGGATGAATCTTCTGCAGCCTACAGGTGCTTGCCCGGGGGTGCGATCATCTGGGATAACGTTTGAGGTAAGCTGTCTTTTGTACTTGGCCAATACTCAGTGAATAGTGCCTTTCATCCTCTAGTGAATTCTCATGCAACCTGGCTTGCAGAGCGAGCCATCAGCACATCTCATCAAGAAGCAAGAGTACTTGCGAGACCAGTGGCTGCATCACTGACGCTGTTGTTATCGACTTTTCACTTTTCAGATTTTTCGTCACTGAACAAGACAGCTTCAACTGCGGCGCAGCAGAGGCTCACTCAATGCTCCCGGGCCTAATCTGCTTCTGGTCTCCGCTAGAGGACGGCAACCCCACTAGGTCGCAAATATCTGTGCCAGCCAACAAGACAGCAACGTGTACCGACCAGTTCCAACCTATTTTTTAGGCACATTTAAGTTCTGCTTTGTTTTGTGGCAATGACATCGCCATAGATTCTTGACCAGCTAAACAAAGTCTAACTTCAGGTGTTCAAACATAATATGACAATAGTTTGGCTAACCAATCCACCTGTTCCATCTTTTTCCTGTCATCACATCCCCCCATGCCTTTTTTTTTAGGTAGAGACAGGAAGCAGAAGTATTGTGCACTCCAAAATTAAATTGTGTATGCTCGACTGTCATTACAAAATTCAAGATTTTGTTGTGATGAATCTCTGCATAGATCCTATACAATTTATACAGAATGCAGACATAGGTCTCCTTCTTTTCAGCTCCTGAGTCAGCTTTTGATTTCTACTTCTTTCAACTATTATTACTCATTCGACTAATAAGCCGTAACCATAAGCTGCGCCCAAAAGACTCACATTACATATGTTGCTACTTGCAAATCAAATTTTTTGTTTTTACATTCAAAATGCCAACCGAGCACCACATATATGAATAAGATTATTTGGAAATGAACCGTCCCAGTTTAGTTTTAGCCTCGCAGATTGAGGATATACTAACCAATCAGATGAATAAAACAGAAGAATCAACAAACGAGAAGAAATGCACAACCACCTACGATTCTCTCTCTTGTACAGTATATTTCGGCAATTCGCCAAGGCGTGGACATCCGTGAGGCGTGGATCATACAATCTTATCTGTGAGGCGTCGATCATACAATCTAAGTACAAACAAACCTTCAACAATCACCTAATGCTTCATACGGATACCAAGCGAAAAATAGAGAGCAACGGAATCTCGGGATGAAAGGAAGAAATAGTTGTTAACAAAGAACCTGGGAAACTACACAAGATTTTCATCTGGAATTCACAACTTGCCTAATGCGTTATCATCTACTGGGTACTTGTTATCTGCAACGATCCATCCTTCTGCAGCTTTAAACTGAGGCTCGTGAACCGTTCTCTTGAATACTGTCTTGAGGCTTTCCTCCAGTCTGTTCCAGCCTTCATCATTGCTGCAAACTCATCAAAGCTTATCTTGCCATCCTGAAGAACAAAATAACGAAATTAATATTTTCAGTATCCTACACTTTATGAATGGCAACGTCCATCACATCGGTCATACAACCAGATGATTTAAACCGTCAAAAAGACAGGAAGCAAAACTATCATGCTTTTGCAACTAGTTGATGAGGAACCACAAACCTTATCAGTGTCTACATCATGGATGATAGCATTGATAACCTCTTCATGATTCGGTCCCAGGTCACCAGCTAATGATTCACGGAGCTCATCAATTTCTATATATCCACTCTGGTTCCGATCAAAGTATGCAAATGCCTTATGCAGATACTCGTCATTGCCGATCTTTCTCAGGTGAACAGATAGAGTGACAAATTCTCCATAGTCTAAAGATCCATTTCCATCAGCATCCGCCTGACATAACATGCACAAATAGTAAATATAAGAACCCCACCCATCACCTTCATCACATAGTAATTCGTAGAAATTGTATTTATCTAATGCTAAGGGTCATTTGATTTCCTATCTTATGAGTGTCTCTTTTCAAATTTTGGAGGGGTGTTTCTAAAATCTCTCTCTCTAAGGAATGCTAACATGGTAACATTTCATCCAAGTCAAAAAGGAAGATGTCTGAATTCTGACATCTGAGATGATACATTGATACTTATGAAACCAAGTTGGTAAATACATGGAAATGGTGTTTCTACATAAAAACAAAAGACTCCAGTCCAATATCAAAGAACTTCAAACTAAGTTTCTTGGAATGAAGGAAAGGAATGATTACTCACGGCTTCCATTAGTATTTGGACATCTGCATCAGGCATTTGGTGCCCAAGCTTATGCAGACCAAGCTTCAGCTCATCAAAATTAATCATATTGTCTTTGTTTAGATCCATCTTTTCAAACATATCCTTTATGCCAGCCACCTCTTCTACCGAAAGATGCTCAGCTATGACCTGTAGTCAGACAACATGCAAGAAAGTTCAGAGAAAGCAAGTCTGATATTGAAAGGGAAAGTCAGACTGAGGTGTACCCTAAGTGCATGCTTCTTGAACTTGTTCATCACAGAGAATTGTTGTAGTCTGGCCTTAACAGTTTCACCCAAATTGACATTTGGAGCCTTCTTGATATTCTGCAACCAAGGATGATCTGAAGGAAAGTTATAGCTATGAGACAAAAGCAATCTAATTAAATGATATAGGGGAAAAATCTTCAGAAATCACAAAGAATTATCTTTACTCATTTCTAATGAAAGGTTTTCCAATGCTGGATTAAAAGTTGTATATCTTTGCAACTCGGAACTATCACATTTTGAGTTTGGATATTGGGAAGTTTTCATATCGGTTTAAGATAGAACAGAAGGAATCAAACACAATACAATCAATTAGTGTGAGAATTTGATTATTACCAAGCACTTGCTGAGCATTTAATCGCCGCTTTGGATCTGGATTAAGCATTCCCCTGACAAGATCTTTTGCATTATCTGAGACTCTTGGCCATGGATCTCTTTTGAAGTCAATTGCAGAACGAATAATCGCTTGAGCAACACCCTGTTCAGTTTCTGCGTTGTAACATGGAAACAACAAAATATTCAGAAAGAGCATTCAATAGCATAAAGATCTTTTTCTCCATCACAGGCCAATCACCCCACAACCAAAATGAAGAAAAGAAAATAAAGTGTCGGTTTAGAACATGACATGTAGTGCATTTGTGCTGACAAGAGATCAGAACACAGTCCACTTTTATTATCCTAAATATTTAAATTAGTTTAGATATGCCAGTGTCACAATCGATCATTTTCAGGTACAAAACTAACCTGCCCAGAATGGAGGGACACCACAAAGAAGAATGTAAAGAATCACTCCTGCACTCCAAACATCAACCTCTGGGCCATAATTCAATGTTACGTGCAAAGAAGCGGATAATTTTCGTCTGACTGACCATCCGAAAGATTATGGAACGGATACGGAATGGAGAAATGGATATCCGACATTATTCGCGCCCGACTCCGACTCCAAGGAAAAAAATATAGAATATGATACATGATAAGTCATATACGTCCGTATCTGCTCCGATTGCACCCTAGCGAACACAAAGCTTTTCAAAGACGTCCATGGGCCCTCACACCTCGCTCCCGAGGGAAGAGGCTCGGGGGTTCCCATTCAGGCTATCGCCCTTGAAGGCTATGTCTTCAGTCCTACTACAGAGGGCTATCACAATAACTTTACACCACTTGTTGCCCCGTGAAGGTGTTAGGAAGAATATCATTAAGGGTCGAAACTACCTGAAGGGTGCATCCACCCCGACGGGTCCCGAAAGACGAGTGGGCCCTTATTGAGTTCAGAATATGCCCTTGGACATAGGGGCCACCCTTCATATGGCCATGCATGTACAATATGATTGACGACTGATTATATGATATACAGATCAAAGAACTACTGTTGTGCTAGAAAGAATAATAGTACCACTCGCTTGTACTTATAAATTAGATATCTCCATGAAGGGTATTTTGGTCATTTGTACAGGTCCAAGAGACTATAAATACCCCATATATCCCACATTTGTAAGGGGAAATCTCTTGAACAATAAAGAAGTATATTCAAACTGGTGAGCCCTCGGGGGCTCCCACTCCGGAGGTGACCCCTCGTTGGCTCATCGATAGGAGTAGGGCAGTCCTCTCAGAACCCCGAGCCTGTATAAATTCTCATGCCATTTTTACTCTCGTGGACGGTGGCCCATCAGACAGCCGACATCTACTCCCCTCAATTGTGTTTGGGTTTCACTCCTACAACATTGGCGCCGTCCGTGGGGACCCGTAGCTCATTAACAAAAAGCTATGTCTTCTACCAAGAAATACTTTAAGTCCATGAAACCTTCTCTGGCTATGGCTTCTACCAAGAAATACTTTAAGTCTTATGAGCACCTTCAAGTCCATTGGGGGCTACCACCCCTAGTGACAATTCGGTGCCCTACGATTTAGTCTCATGGGCATCCCTCTAATATGCATGTAACTTAGTATCATTGGTATACCTCTAAGTGCCTGTGAGTCAACCTTATGGGTGCCTCCAAGTCTACTAGGGTTACCACCCCCTATTGGCTATTCGGTGCCCCACGACATAGTCTCGTAGGCACCCCCGTGATGCGCCCGTGACTTAGTCTCATGGGCGCACCTCCAAGTGCATGTAACTTAGTCTCACGTGCGCTCTCAAGCCTACCTGGGAATGCAACTCCTAATAGTCTCGTGCTACTCTTCAATAATTCATGTACACCTCTTCCAGGCAACGCGAATAATCTACCATTGACCCAGCTCGAATATCGATCAAGGGTTGTCATGCCTACAAAAGGTTGTCACATCGAAAATCATGCTATTTGAAATGATGGGACTCTAGCTGTCCCACAACGACTTCAATCATCTATCATGTCGAACGAATATTATCATACTATGAGAAACAAGTGTTGATCATCTTCTCATTCACTTCCAAGCTCATGTTATCTAGGATCCACTTAACATTTCTAGCTCGAGTGTTGATCATTGTCCCACAACATCTCCAAGCTCGCATTCACTTGGCGGATGATCCCCGCCTTCTCCACGGAAGCTTTCACCTTTTTCTCTTCTCTTCGGTGGCTTACAATTTCTCTTCGGTGTCTCTTAGCATCTTTTTTACAGCCCTTAATCTCTCATCGCCTCCACAAGCTTCGCTCTGATGTGTTGCCTGCATCAAAGGTTGTTCCTCAGTGGGGTGGCCTCGTGTCCACTATTTTGCCTCCACAGGCTTTGCTCTGATGCGCCACCCACCTCGAAGGCTATGCCTCAATGGGGCGGTCTATGTCCGCTACTTCGCCTCAACAAGCTTCGCTTTGATGTGTGCCTTGGTTGGGCGGCCTGCGTCCGCTATTTCGCCTCAATAGGCTTGGTGCTGACACACCACTCACCTCGAAGGCTATGCCTCAGCAGGGCGGTCCGCGTCTACTACTTCACCTCCATAGGTTTCACTCCGACATATCGCTCACCTCGGAATCTATGCCTCGATGGGGTAGCCCCGTGTTGTAAGATCGAGGAGGCCAACTAGAGGGGGGTGAACATGCGGTTTTAAAAAATTCTTTTAGGTTATTACCAAATTTATAATGCGGAAGTGTGAACTATTTGGTTTTTACATGTAAGGCCTAAAACATGTAAATTTGACTAAGTGCACCAACGAAATAAATCCAAATCAATATAAGCAATCCTAGGAAGACAAGTATTCTAATCAATTCAATAAAGATAAATGCTTGAATATGAATAACTAGATGGTAAATTGAGCACAAGATGACAAACCACAAAGACACTTGATGTTTTTACCGTGGTGTTCGGAAACTTGCTGGTTTCCCCTAGTCCACGTTTAGGTTAGCCCAAACGAATTGGACCGGCTCCACGAATTAAACCGAAACACCTCAAATCCACTAGTGGTAGCTCTTTCCCGCTCGGGTAGGTGAGCTTCAATCTTCACAACTTTGCAGGGTCTTCTCACAATCTTCTTTGAGAAGATCACCGCACACGACGCCTCCAACACCGTCTAGAAGTCGGCAAACTTCAAGAGTAACAAGTCAGAAACTCTCGCTTGAACGAATCAAAAATCGTAGCTCAAAGGACACAAAGTCCACCACCAAGTGGAACACATGCACTAGGTTATGCTCTCCCCACTCTCTAAGTGCAACACATGCACTAGGTTGAGAAGACTTGCTCTTAGCTCAAGAAATGGAAGAATAACACCAACAACCTTCTCTCAACAGTCTTTGGGGAGGTATTTATGTACTTCCCTCAAAAACTAGCCGTTAGAGAGAAAAAAGACAGGAATCAGTCTGAGGGCCAGAACTACCGCCAACATATGGCCGGTACTTTTGCCCTCCCAATGGCTACAAGAACTAGCCGTTGGACTGAAAAACCGATCAGACCGCTCACACAGGGACCAATCTAACCGCCAGGTCTGGTCAGACCGCAAAAGCACCGGTTAGACCGCTCTCAGAAAAATCAGCACAGTCGCTCTCTGGAAAAAACGTACCACGAGAGGAACGGTAGTTCCGTAGACCGGTCAGACTGCTACCAGCATGCCGGTCTGACCGCCATGTACACACTAGTCAGACCGCCAAGTATATACCAGTCTGACCGCTCCACGGTCATACTACCTTTTCGGCCTGGGTTAAACTGATTTGGCTGGTCTGACCACATTTACAAAGCCGGTCAGACCGCCACCTTGAAGATAGTTTCTAAAGATTAGAATAAATACATATTTCTCAACCACTTTGCACAAAAGCATTGCGAATTATATAAATACACATTTAAGATTAACAAGTGACTTCCAATAGATCATATAACATATCCGCAAGTATTTTTGTAATCACATCACCGGAATACGACATGGACTTAACCAAATTGAAATTTGCCTTTTCAAACGTAAGTCACATGTAGCAACAACATTTGCATGAGCTACAATCATTTGAGAGACACATCTCAAATATTAGCATCATGCTTCAAGTAGAGGAAATAACACAGACTTCGACATGGTGCAAAACACATTCGCAAACATTAATTCACATGTCACAAAAGGACTTATGCATGAGCTACAACACTTTCAAATCACATTAAAAAATATTAGCATCATGCAACGGAGAGAGAGAGAGAGAGAGCTAGAGCAATCAGGCGAGCTATCAACACTTATTACGTTCAAGCTACTAGTCGCGGTCCCTCTTAATAGTACGGTATCCTATACTAGCAACCCGATCTTTCAACCAAATACCAAGACCGATAAAAGACTAAGAACACATTCTTAGCCCTAACTAGTCATACATTTGCCTTGCGTATCCACTTGAAGCTTGACAACGTATATTTCAACTCCAAGTTTGGGTCATGACTTTTCAACACATTTGAAGTCTTTACATTGCTTGAGAATAATCAACCATATGAACTCATTTGGTCATCCATCACCGTGAGACATATCTTGTTCATTCATCTCAATGAAACTATTAGTCACACAATCCGATTGTCATTAATTACCAGAACATATCATTAACTCATAATGACGAGTCTAGATTCTTCACGCGTCCATTACTTCATCTCCACAGGCTTCGCTCCGACGCACCATCCATCTTGAGGGTTGTGCCTTGGTTCAATGGCCTGCGTCCGCTACTTCGCCTCAATAGGCTTCGTGTCGATGTGCCACTCACCTCAAAGGCTATGCCTCAACAGGGTGCCCCTGTGTCTAGTTCATCTTCACATGCTTTGCTCCGATGCGCCGTCTACCTCGAAGGCTGTGCCTCGATGGGGCGGCCCCGTGTCCACTACTTCGCATCAATAAGCTTTGCTTCGACGGGCCGCCCACCTCACAGGATGTGCCTTTGTAGGGCACCCTACGCCCGCTACCTCAATAGGCTTCGCTCTGACACACCGCCTGCCTCAAAAGCTATGCCTTGGTGGGACGGCCCCAGTACTTTGACTCCACGGGCTTTGCTCTGACGTGCCGTCTACCTTGAAGGTTGTGCCTTAGTGGGGCGGCTTATGTCCGCTACTTCGCCTCAACAAGCTTCACTCTGACGCACCGCCTGCCTCGAAGGTTGTTCCTTGGTAGGGTGACCAGCGTCCATTACTTCGCATCAATAGGCTTTGTGCCGGTGCGCCGCTCACCTCGAAGGCTATGCCTCGGCGAGGTAGCCCCACGTCTACTACTTCGCCTCCATAGGCTTCGCTCCGATACGCCGCCCACCTCGGAGGCTCCCCGCGTCCATTACTTCGCCATCACGGGCTTTGCTTCGACGCATCACCTGCCTCGAAGGTTGTGCCTCAATGGAGCAGCCCCACGTTCACTACTTCACCTCCACAGGCTTTGCTTAGACATGCTTACTATCTCTAAGGCTATGCCTCAGTGGGGTAGCCCCATGTCCACTACTTTGCCTCTATCGGTTCTGTGTCGACACGCCACCCACCTCACAGGCTATGTTTCGGCGAGGTTGTCTCGCGTCCGCTACTTCCTCTCCACCAGCTTCGCTCCATCGCACCTCTTATCTCATAGGCCATGCCTTGGGACAGGGGGCTAGTGGCGCATGCAATAGAAAGATACCATGACAACTAAAGCCATGCCCTAGTAGTATTTCCTTCGTGGCAGGCCTTGAGCACACGCGCATCAATCACTTAGGTCTTTCTTCGAGAATCTAACATGTCCATCGCATTCAGCTTGTTGTGCTTGAACATGACAATTGCCGAGCTAGTGAAGCTATGGTCGATGCCAAGAATAGAGCAACGTAAACCACACCACACAATGGGCCAACGAGAAGAGGTAATTTGGCACTTGCCCTCGTGTAGAACACTCACGTGATATGAGGCCAAAATTTGGCTAAGTCTTGGGTGCCTACATGCCCATCGAGCCAAAATTTTGGCCAAGTCATGGGTTCCACGCATGGATCCCTTGGGCCTCATGTCTCACGCGGCATCAAGTTAGAACTTGGCTAAATCTCAGGCGTCTGCATTCTCATCAAGCCAAAATATGGCTAAGTCTTTGGCGTCATACAGAGGTGCCCTGCTAAGTGCACATCGAAAATGCTCCCAACGTACCGCAATAAGCATATTTGTCAACAGGATACAAGACCTTAGCACTCTTCTTGCCCTTCGGACGCCCTTCAAGGCACCCAAGGGGTAGGGGCTAGTGTTGAGAAATCCTACTGTCTCCCATCCAAAATGCTCCATACTTTAACAAGTCTGCGAAAAGAGCATGCGTGAGCCCTGTGCCCTGGCACGCCGCACCCTATGCCTTGGCATTTGCGCACCGCACATTGCACCCCATGTGCTTGAGCGCCTTGCCGTCCGATGCTTGGTGCCCTGCTGCTCCGTGCCCCATGCGCCCTGCACCCCTTGTGCCTGAGCACCCTGCGCCCTATGCGCTTGAGCGCCTTGCTCGTCGTGCGCCCTTGCGCCAAGCGGCCTGCGCACTGTGCGCCCTGCTACTCTACACCTCGAGTGCCCTGCGCCTTGGTGACCACACCCTGTGCGCCATGCATGCCCCTGATGCCCGCACCGCACTACCCCTCGAGGGCTTCGTCCCCAGAGGCAACCCCCGTTGGCTCACCGACATAAGTAGTGTGGTCTTCTCAGACTTTGAATCTGTATAAATTCTCATATCATTTTTACTCTCATGAATAATGGCATATTAAATATCCACATGCACTCTCCTACGTTTGAATTTCACCCCTATAATACTCATATGGTCTAGTGGAATAACTAACACAAAGGTACACATATCCACGTTTAGCTCAGCAATTCTGTCGCAGACAAAGGTTCGCTCGATTTGAAACCTGCGCTGTGAAGCGTGCCAATAGCGACAAAACCGATTGGGTGACGGAAAAATGGATATACATCGCGTTGCTATTGCTACAGGCCTTTACCCACTGCCTGCCTGCCTGCCTGCTGAAAAACAAGTCCGTGCCATGCTTGAAGTGGATGAGGATAGCGCGGACGTGGTCAGCCAGGGAGGGTGGCGATTTCGACGGCCGGCCGATGAATGATGGCGTAGTGGCTGCTCTGATCACACACTGGTGATGCTTACATGCATTCCTGCGGAGTGCGCAGTAGAAGAACACTGCGGAGTGCAGTGCAGTCATGGTGGGCCAACGACGCAACGTAAATTGGACTAGCGGCCCAGATCCAATCACGGGATGCCGACCGCATCACCGTCTTAACGACAGGTGGCCGGAATCCAATCCACGTCGCATTAACGCCGGCCGGCTCGTTTGTGCAAAGGCCTATTACCATAAATTACTAGCCCAGTCCATGTCCAGGTAGGTTTCTAGTTCCAGCCTGATTATCAAAATCCCATTGACGTAAGTAGCCCGAATTCTCAAAATAAAGCAAGTCAACAACGAGTATGTGGCCCAAAAAAAGCACGAGAAAGAACTCACGCGGGCCATACACTCCCGTCGCCCTACGTGCTGGATCGACAGTAAAATCAACGGACCAGTCCGTGCAGTGCCCGAGTGACGCATTTGGCCAGGCAGTGCTGGATCAGGCCATGCATGCGTGGCATCCTTGCAAGCGCTTCGGCCGTGTTCCCCTTCTCGGTTGCTTCGCCACTCGCTCTTGTTTTTACTTGCGCTGTTCATGGACCACCTTTTCTGAAGATACATCCGTGATTCGCCTCGTGTGCTGGTGCCTTGGTGGATTGTGAGTGAACTGTTTTCTGAAGATACATCCATGATTCACTCGCTCCTGGTTTTACCTACGAAATGAGTGAGCTGTGGAGTGTAAAGAAAATTTGAAAAGGATTGCCGTTGCTGCTGGCTTACTGCCTCCAACGGTCTACGACGAAATACGCTTCGTCATGTGTACTGGTGTACATGGTAGTTAATCTCAAAAAACGCCTGGAAATTCAAGTCACGACCAACCAGAGCTTGTAAAAAAAGGCAAATATAATTGCCATTTAACACGATACATTAGGCTGGATCCATACCAGGCACAGAACACACTGGCATCTCCAGACAGTACGCACAGCTCTCTCATTTCGTACAAGCTTATCAGGCATCACCTCCACGCAGCACTCTACTAGTTACGTACGCCGCCGCCGCCGAGCCGGCCGACGATCGAGCACACGCCTCGCGTCCTCACAACTGGTGGCACCCCCCGAGCGGCGCTCCGCGGAGGCACTGGTTGTGCTCGTACGGCTTGCAGCCGTGCCGCAGCACGCCGTGCAGCCTCGGGAGCGGCCCGCACAGCCGGTTGTAGCTGAGGTCCAGCGTCTGCAGCGTGGACAGCGCGGCTAGCGACCTCGGCACGGTGCCCCTGATGCGGTTGTGGCTGAGGTCGAGGTACGTGAGCTCCGGCGGGAACACCAGCTTGCTGAGGTCGAAGTCGAGGTCGTTCCACGAGAGGTCCACCTTGCCGATGGGCCGCCCCGCGGCGAACAGGAAGGACGCGTCGCCGGTGAGCCGGTTGTGGGACAGGTCGACGGTGTTGATCTCGTCCTGCGCGTCGTCGCGCGGGATCGGGCCGGTGAGCTGGTTGTAGCAGAGGATCAGCGACCGGAACTGCCCCTGAACGAGCCCGGCGGGGATGGGCCCCGTGAGCTGGTTCCGGCGGAGGTCCAGCGACCGGAGGTTGGGCAGGTCGGCGAAGGAGCTCGGGATGGGGCCGGTGAGCCGGTTGTTAGAGAGGTCGACAGAGTCGAGGCTGCGGAGCCGCACCAGGGACTCCGGGATGGGGCCGGAGACGTTGGTGTGGGAGATGGTGAGGAACTGGAGGTTGGAGAGGGAGGTGAGGCAGACCGGGATGGCGCCGGAGAGGCCGGGCAGGCGGAAGAGCGACAGCGACATGAGCGCCGAGAGCCCCGCCACCGCGGACGGGATCTGGCCGTGCACGTCGTCCGCGCCGTCGATGAAGACGTTGTTCACGCGCCCAGCCTCGTCGCACCGGACGTGGTCCCAGGTGCAGCAGTCCGCCGACGCCGGGGACCACGTCGACAGCGTCTTCGGGCTGCCCAGCGCTTGCTTCACCCGGAGCAGCGCCTGCAGGTCGCTCTGCGGGCACCGGGACGGCGGCGAGGACCGCGCCGGCGCCGCGAGGGCAACGAGCAGGGCAGCGAGGAGCGGGAGGAAGGAGGTGGTCGACGCCATTGCGGCTACTGGCTGTGGCTGGCTAGCTAGCTAGCTCGTGGGCTGGAGCTGGCTCAAGTGTTGTGTGCGGAGGTGACGAGCTCTCGAGCGGTATTAAAAAGGGGTGGAACAGTGAAGCGTGACGGGATAAACGTTTCAAAATTTTCGTTTTGTTTTTCAGCCACCATCGAACCGGGACGTGCTCGGACACCGAGGTGGCCAGCGGTGTGCGTGCGGTACGAAAACGAAACGATTCTGCTGAGTCCCTGACTGCAACAGGACAAAGAGAGAGAGAGAGAGAGAGAGAGAGAGAGAGTGGTAACTGGGAAGCGTCCGAGTGGGTTCGGTTCTATTGCGTCGCATCTCATGCATCGCGCGGTCAGTGCGTGATTAGCATGTGGAATTGAGGGTTTCGCTCCGTTTTTTTTTTTGGCGTCAACATTATTGGACTGCTCGGCTCGGCAGGTATTAACCAGCCAATGGGCCGCGCGATCGCACGACACGGTGTATCCAGTCCCGTGTGTATCTGATAAATCTATCATCGTCTCGGAATGTACGGATTAAAAAACTCTGCATCAAAATGGCACTATGATTACCTAAAAAAAACGATACTGGACATACCGAGTTTAGGTCACATCATAAACAGCTTCTGATTTTTTTTACTTTTAAAAACCGGTTTTCAAACCAAGTAGATTTTAAAATAATTTCTATGATCTATTTATAGGAGTTATTGTAGAAACTGTTTTGAACGAAATAACTTCTTAACACGGGTGTCTATTACTCCCTTAATATCTCTCGCAATCAGTCAAAAGCCACAATATTTTTGAACAGAGCCTTAAGCTCCACTCAAACTATCTACGGCTTATGGTTATTTGCTTTTATCTGAAATTACACTGTAGCGGTTATTAGTTTTTTTTGAGTTATTCAATTAAAAAATCAAAAAAAATTGAAAATCAATGTTATTTCTCCACGGATAATACAAAGGAAAAAACAAAAATGACAAAAAAAGGTTAAAAAGAAAAAAAGACAAAATTAAAAAACCGATGCATTCATTTTAGTTTTTAACTTTTGAAAGCTGAAAGCTAAAAATCGAAACCATTTAGAACGGACCTTAATCCTTAGGTGTGCAGTACTATAGCCAGCCAACCTAATACCGCCCTGTGTGTGAGTTTATACAACGAAAGCATTGCGTAAGGAGACGACAAATGTTCGACGGGATGTACCAAAGGGACGGAAACAAAATGAGCTGACAATAAGAAAATGCACCGAGCCAAACTAAACTTCTGGAAGAAAGCTATGATCATTGATGGCTACTGTAGAGATATCGAGCCAAATGGTATATATGATACAAAATTGCCGCGAACTGGAATTTTCCAAGGCGATGCAACTTCGTAGATTCATTTTTACCTTGCAGCAAAGCAGATTTGACCCACTTGTGCACCAAACCATATCATGTACTGAGCTATATATTGGGCCACTGGCAAATAAAAACAATGCCTAACTAATAATATGCATTGATGCATATTGTATAACTTCGATGAACATGGATATCATAGGGCATATAGCCAATTTAACTTCACATCCATGAATGTAATTTAACAAAGTAATTGGCACCATACACCAAATGCCCTCTGCATCTCGCAACAGCAGCATTCAAAGCTGGAAGGCATGCAGCACACACGGCATTGCAGAAGACCAGGAAAGCTTGCCATTACAATGCTTTTGGCCCGTCTTGCGATGGAAAAGAAAACAGTGAAAACACATACATTTATGTTGAGACTGAGATGAACTTCATCGTAAGTCCATTGAACTTGATTTGATGGATCATATCTGTAGGCAATGAGAAGTTCATGTAGCTTAGTAACAATAGAAGTTTCAGGAACTTATCAAAAATAGAATATTGAACATCAACCTCGAGATATAGAAAAGTATGTATTGTTTGCTTTACATACTTAGGCTAAAAAGTACAAGAGCATCTAAATTGGATCTCGTTTGTGAAAGTTATAAGATTTTTAATATGGGCCCTACTGACTGTTCGTTTGCTTCGAACCAAATTCTGAATTGGAATTGAATTTAGATTGGCTTGGAGTGGATTTGAATTGAACCTTGGAAAGAGCTTGTACCTTGAGTTCTTGGGCTTTCTTGAGCATAATTAGTATATGAGTATATCTAAAGTAACAAGGAGTATTTTGTTTAAGTGGTATATTAAAAGTAAATGTAATTACATCCGATGTAAAAGGTAATTTTCCTATCACATTCATGTGCGTGCCGATCTCCCAGAACCCAGATGGGCGTCGCCTAGTAGTACCTATCCTGGATTCGCTTGTCTTCGTTTATGCTCAACAAGTAGCAAATGGGCACAATCAGAGTGCCACTGTTTGTTTGTTTATTCAACAAGAGAGCAATTACAGCTTTGTTTATTTTAATCAAGAAACAGTTACAGAGCTTTATAATCCTGTGGGAAAAATGAGCCCTAAGCCTTTATAGTGTGATGCATATTTATTCTTGAGTCCCCGGAAACAATGAACAAGAAACGTCGTCACCTGGTTGACGTTGCACGCGGTGCATGTAGGAATGCTGATCAGGTCCATCAGGGCGTGTAAGCACGATCAGCAACACGGCCACCTAGCTTGTACTATGCCACGTAGTCACACAACGCTAGATGGCGTCCAAACAATGCAGAGGAGCCCATGCAGTTGTCTCTGCCTGATCCTGAAACATCCGGTCCTTTTTAGCTTATAATTTTTTCATCATTATTTTAAAATAGCTTATGAAAATAATATTTTTAAAATAACTTATCAGTATTTAGTTTATTTATACTAATAGCTATAAATTATTAGTCGTAGCCGAAAATAACATATCCATGAAAGGTAATAGCCGCCGCTGTTCAGCTCGCCTCGGTATGTATCACGGCTCGAGTTCTTTCTGATCATCGGCACGCACGGCGGGCCCAATGTGAGGGCTAAATAATGCGGCATGGACTCCGACAGGGCTCAGGCCGCACACGAGAGCGCACGTGAAAGAGAGGCTACTCACTGGGCGGTGAGGAGAAAAGAAAAAGGTATTCTTTCGGCTCTCTGGGCTGGCTGCCTGGCCTGTGGCCAGGGCGCAGCTTTGCTCGCCTCTCCGGCCGACCTGATCCAGCTGCGCACCACATGCCCTGGAGAGGCCCTTTCGCGGTACCCGCTGCTCGTTCTGTGCACACCAGTTCGGCGAGCGTGCACGTTGGCACCGCGCCACTGCGAAACGCTCTCATGCATGCGCTTTCTTTTAACGCGGAGGTGGGGCTGGTTACAGGGACGGAGCCCCAGATAATTTCGCATGTGGTTTTACACTGCCACCGGCAAAGCTCGCTTCGCTGGCATCTTATCTCAGGATCTATTTATATTAGCTTTTTCTGATGATTTTTAGCTATGACTGATGAATAGTAGTAGTTGATAGAAACGGCTGATAAATAATAGTATCTGATGAATAATAATGTATTATGTAAAAAAACGGTGCGACAAAAGACACTATAATATATAGACTGCCATGCGACTTCTAGAATTATGATATAATAAAATACAAAATATATTACAATATATAAAAGTAAAAAAATAATAGTTAGTAAATAGTACTGATTGATAAAAATAATTTATAGGAACTGAGACGTTTATACTGGCTTTGAAGTATCAGTCAACATAAACAAACCTAATTTCACTAATCACGAGGAGGGTATAACCGCGAAGTAGGCAATTACTACCAAGGAAGCCAGGTTCTGTAGTATCCTTGGGAGTGCCTTCGGAAAGCACTGAACCCTGTGGCACCTCCGAAACTAGCAGATTCAGGTCGTGCAGTAACTTTCATCTCTAAAAAACTGATCTAAGGGGGTATTTAGTTGCTAGCCACACTTTGCTAACAAAAATTATCATACTTGTCTAAGTTGAGATGCTCAAATTCTTTGCCACACTTTAGCAAGCCTAAGGGAATCTTGTCACACTTTTTTGAGTCATTGACGCGTGGAACCTAGTTTGCTGGAAGGAAATTTTGCCATAACTGTGGCTGCAACCAAACAGCTCTCTGAGTTGATCAAATTTGTCTAACCTTAGACGTGGTAAACTGTGGCTAGCAACCAAACACCCCCTAAGCCTTCATAGATACATTTGTAAGGGATCGGTTTTTTGGCATATATAACGTGTTATAAACATGTATTTATAAAAATAGTCGTATATATATAGAAATGACAAAAATGATACTTCTATCGTCTAGCCACCGAACGACAGCGGCCTATAGGAGACACGTGGCGTCCCAAACGCCTGCGGCTCGACCACTGGGCGACAACACGCCCTACCACAATACGGCAGGTAATTAAGTCGGATTAATTACCCGCATAAATAATATTTTATGTGTTATATTTGTTTAAATATATATATAACATATAAAATAGTATTTAGGTAGGTAATTAAGCCGGATAATTGGCCGGCTTAATTACCTGTTGTACTGTGGTGGGGTGGTAGGCCACCTGCCGTTCGATGGCCAGGCGGCAGGTGCGTGGCCGTCTGGTGGTCGGGCGGTAGGCGTCCGGGACGCCACGTGTCGCCTGCAGGCCGCTGCATCCCAGTGACCGAGAGGCAGATGCTATTTTTGCAATTTCCGTGCGCATACAATTATTTTTATAAATACGGGTGCAAAACATGTTATATATGCCAAAAATTCAGGGATCTATACGCTGATTATACACGCCTTGTACTGTATCTGTTACCATCTGTGGAAATGCACAACCTTTTCGAATAGAACAAAAAAGTGCATCCTTGTTAACTCACGAAGCAAAATGGCAATCCATTTATTACCCTTGTTTTTTTTTTGTTACAAAAATGGCCATTCAGCTAGCAAGACCAACACATTGCCTTAGGAAACAAGCAGCGTTATTCAAATTCACAGTACGTGCATCGGCATCCGTCAGGAATACAATCGCCTACCGCGTCGGCTGCAACATTGTGTTCACAGTACAGCATACAAGTCTCAAGGACACATGGGCCTAGGATGATGGTAGTCTTGCAGTCCTCGGGGTTTAGTGAGCCACCATTTGCCATCACCTTTGTCGTCGTACCTATAGATCGAAAATAAAAACAAGGTATCAAAAGGCTGTGGAGAATTTGTTACTTGGAACTAGTAATCAGCTTTTACCACATTCGTCACACAAAAATACAATAGATAGATAGGCCCCAAGGGAAGTACCTGAACACTGCGCCGCAAGGGCAAGGGTGAGCAGCAACATGTAGAATACCCTCATCTTAGGTTGTTAGGGAAGTGTTGAGAGCTACAGCACTGCTGTGTTGTTAAGCTAATGTTGGTGTCGACCGATTGAGAGCCCTGTGAAGAGCTAAGCGATTTCATATGCCTTTTATATGGGGTATACGAGCTAATCATTTCTATAAACATTGTGCATTACAGTCTGGCTTGTGTGAAAAAACAAGACAAGTAATCAATGAGGTTTTTTTTGGTATTCTTGATATGCATATGTTGTGTACAGCTAGTTGTTGCCTAGATACAGATATGCATATCTTGTTACAGCTTATCGAGGTTGGTTGGGTGTTAATACGTGTAATCTTTTCGTAACGGTAGCTCCACCTTGAGGATTTTCTGCGGATTGATCTATGCATGTATATGCATGTGCTAGATGATTTTCTTTGAAGCATAGCGGATGTTTTGTTGAAAACCCTTAAAGACTTAGAGTATAATCATACGGGTAGAGATATAAGAATTTTTATACAAGTTCGGGCTTTCTCCTGAAAGAATAACAACCCTGCGTCATGTGTGACTATTGCTCAGAGAAATTGATTATAACCAAGAGTAATGCGAATTGCCTAGCACTATCTCCTGATCTGATATGGTTCCCTCTCTTTCTCTTCGGTGTTAACCTTTATATAGTTGACAAAGTGACGACCGTTGTCCTGCGCCAAAAGACGTCTCAATGCTTCGGGTTATAACTATCTGGTGGAAGTTATTATCAGAGAGACGTGGTGGCTCGTTCGTCGTGAGGCGGTTGTTATCAGAGAAAGATCATATGTAGTTATTAGGATTAAGCGCATGTTCTAATTGCCTTGTCAGACAGACCCACGATGTAGTAAGTCATCGTAAACAAGCCAGTTGGAGATGGATTGGTCACAGGTGGGTCTGCGACCATGAGGTGATCGCAGGAGAAGTCACGAACTTACAACTATGTAAGTCGTAGAAAGACTTACGACTAAGGAGTGGTCGTAGAAAGACTTACGACTACTCTGTGAAATCTTTTCCTTATTGATAAGGGGTATATTCGGAGAATATAATGACGTAATAACTAGAGAATTATTATACTCTTGTCACATAGGATAATTTATGCATATGTGTATGTACGTGACTCGTAGCATGATTCTATATGGCTTGTTAATAGCATGTGAATTTTGTATGAAATTTCAAATTCAAGGTTCATTCTTTATGCATGGTGGAACTCGTGCGGTTGATTTAGTATGTTGATTTAGTGAAATTTTTTAGTTTCACGAACAACCAACTTATGTATATAGGGAAACTTAGATTATTTCGTTTACGAGAGTTTAGAATTTATGTTGTTGTTTATTTGAGGTCGCTTGCACGCATGGGCACTGGCCTAGCAGGACAAAATTACGAGTAATCAAAGAGGCCTTTTTTATATCCTTGATACGCATACGTTGTGCACAACTAGTTGCTGCCAACATACAGATACGCATACCTTGTTACAGCTCACCCCCACCTATCGAGGTTGTGTGAGTACTACGTCTAATCTTTTTTTTTAAAGGAAACCAAGATACACATTTATTGTGTACTGTTGTTACCCTGATATTGACGTACTGTGTACAGCTCAAATACATGTACAATCACTAATTGTACAATGGCTAGATCTAATTGATAGCTAGCTATTAGGTCTATGCAGATTCTGTGCATATACAATTATTTTTATAAATACGGACGCAAAACATGTTACATATGCCAAAAATCCAGGGATCTATACGCTGATTATACACGCCTTTTACTGTATCTGTTACCATCTGTGGAAATGCACAACTTTTTCGAATAGAACAAAAAAATTGCATTCTTGATAACTCACGAAGCAAAATGGCAATCCATTTATTACCGTTGTTTTTTTTTGTTGCAAAAACGGCCATTCAGCTAGCGAGACCAATACATTGCCTTAGGAAACAAGCAGCGTTATTCAATATCACAGTACGTGCATCGGCATCCCTCAGGAATACAATCGCCTACCGCGTAGGCTGAAACGTTGTGTTGGCAATACACCAAACAAGCCTCAGGGACGCATGGGCCTGGGGTGACGGTAGACTTGCAGTCCTCGGGGTTTGGTGAGCCACCATTTGCCACCACCTCTGTCGTCGTACCTATAGATCAAAAATAAAAACAAGGTATCAAAAGGCTGTGGAGAATTTGTTACTTGGAACTAGTAACCAGCTTTTGCCACATTTGTCACACAAAATACAGTAGATAGATCGGTCCCAAGGGAAGTACCTGAACACTGCACCGCAAGGGCAAGGGTGAGCAGCAACATGTAGAATACCCTCATCTTGGGCTGTTAGGAAAGTGTTGAGAGCTACTGTACTGCTGTGCTGTTAAGCTAATGTTGGTGTCGACCGATTGAGAGCCCTGTGAAGAGCTAAGCGATTTCATATGTCTTTTATATTGGGTATACGTGCTAATCATTTCTATAAACATTGTGCATTACAGTCTGGCCTCTGTTGTGTTGATATGCATATGTTGTGTACAACTAGTTGTTGCCTAGATACAGATATGCATATCTTGTTACAGCTTATCGAGGTTGGGTGTTAATACGTGTAATCTTTTCGTAACGGTAGCTCCACCTTGAGGATTTTCTGCGGGTTGATCTATGTATGTATATGCATGTGCTGGATGATTTTCTTTGAAGCATAATGGATGGTCTGTTTGGATTCAGGAAAAGTCCTTAAAAACTCAGATTATAATTATATAAAGTAGAGATACAAAAAATTTATACATGTTCGGATCTTCTTCTGAGAATATAATAACCATACGTCATGTGTGACTATTGCTCAGAGAAATTGATTATAACTAAGAGTAATATGAATTGCCTAGCACTATCTCCTGATCTGATATGGTTCCCCCTCTTTCTCTCCGATGTTAATCTTTATATAGTTGACGAAGTGACGGCTGTTGTCCTATGCCAAAAGACATCTCAATGCTTCGGGTTATAACCGTCTGACAGAAGTTACTGTCAGAGACATGTGGTGGCCCATTCGTCATACGACGGTTGTTGTCAGAGAAAGATCATATGTTGATTTAGTGAAAATTACACAATCAAATACATTGTGTCGAAAAGCTCTACAAAAAATTTCTTAAGTTTTTGAGCTCATTTGCTATGTTTAAAAATTTATATATGCAATACATCTGAATAAATTCGCTAATTACAAATAAATTAACATATATGAACAGTGTCACCTGACGGTGGCCGTGCGGCATAGATCATGTATCGCTCCTCGGTTCATCCCGCACGGTGACCGCATAATGCAGATGATATTTTTACAAATTTCATATGACAAACAAGTGCTATTCTTACTAATACAATGTAAAACAGCGGCTGTTGGGCCAAAAACTGAAGTTATGGAGTTTGGGTGATAATAGGTGTAATCTTTTCGTAATGGTAGCTCCACCTTGAGGATTTTCTGCGGATTGATCTATGTATGTATATGCATGTGCTGGGTGATTTTCTTTGAAGCATATGATAATTTATGCATACGTCTACGTACGTGACGCGTAGCCTGATTCTCTATGGCTTGTTAATAGCATGTGAATTTTGTATGAAATTTCAAATTCAAGGTTCATTCTTTATGCATGGTGGAACTCGTGCGGTTGATCTAGTATGTTGATTTAGTGAAATTTTTTAGTTTCACAAACAACCAACTTATGTATATAGGGAAACTTAGATTATTTCGTTTACGAGAGTTTAGAGTTTATGTTATTGTTTATTTGAGGTCGCTTGCACACATGGGCACTGGCCTAGCAGGACAAAATTACGAGTAATGAAAGAGGTCATTTTTGGGCCTGTTCTTTTTGGCTGCGGCTTGTGACTTTTAGCTGTTTGTATGAGAGATTACAGAGTAACAGAAACTCACATGCGGTTTTTACCAATATAAATGAAGTCAATAAAGTATATACTACAATTAACTAGTAGACAATATCTTAAAAAAAATACTTCATTTAAAAGCTAGTTACTGTAGAAAAGCCAAAAAACAGCTTTTAGAAGCTGAAAAGAACAGTGCCTTTATATCCTTGACACGCATACGTTGTACACAACTAGTTGCTGCCAACATACAGATACGCATACCTTGTTACAGCTCACCTATCGAGGTTGTGTGAGTACTACGTGTAATCTTTTTTTTTTAAGGAAACCAAGATACACATTTATTGTGTACTGTTGTTACCCTGACATTGACGTACTGTGTACAGCTCAAATACATATACGATCTCTAATTGTACAATGGCTAGATCTAATTGATAGCTAGCTATTAGGTCTATGAGTTCAGGTGATTTTTCTATTTTTCTCATGTTTATCAAACTGGATTCCTCATTGTCTCACAGCTGATCATTGTTGTTGCCCTATGGTCATTGAAATTTAGTACGAGGTTAGCTTATTCTACCCTTCTGGAGGGTTGGTTTGATCCTGAATTAATAAGCTCTCCAATTCCAGGTTAAGCTAACTCTCCCTAGCCCACATGTGTTTGGCGATTAAGCCCCTACCCCAACTCTTAACCGTGAACCAAAACGTAGCATAAAAGATATTTTATTATATCTCAAGCCACGGAACCAGGATTTAGAGATGAAGATGGACGAAATACCCTATGCAGTGTAATCATATTTGATGAGTCCAAGTAGTACCAACGAGAACAAAATTCCTACTAATATATGGCCTCGCTCGGTTGGGCTGAAAAACTGCGGTTTATGGCTGAAATTGTACTGTAGTATCTGAAATTTTATTGTAGTTGAAGATGTCTTATTTGGCGTAATTAAATTTAAAAAAAATTTAAAAATAGAAAAAATATGCTAGCTCATCACGGAAAATACAAACGAATACGAGAAAAAAAGAACCGGTAAAAAAACTCAAAAAATCAAAAGTTAGAATTTATAAATAGTAAAAAATAAGTTAGAAACCGAAACGAGCGGGCGAGCGCTACACCAACTCATCAGGTAGCATGTGCGCACGTGACATTTCACAATTCAGCAGTAAGATTTGAACTATAGTTCAAACACGTGCAGACAACTACCGACTGGCTGGCACATCGTCACGTGCCTGTAAAAAGGGAAATTACTAGCTGCCAACAGTTAACAGGCAATAGTCGATGCACTCAGGGATAACTCGTTGCTAACGTTCGTAACCCTCTGCATTCTGGCCGCCCAGAGGGTAGGCCATGGTTGATCAGATGCCAGCCAAGCCACGCAGGCCGATTCGTCCTGCGTAATTATCACCGATTGATTCGAGAGCTATGTATGGCGTGGCTCCGATCCGGCTCATGTCCTATCATTTTTATATTTTTACTATAACAATTAACTTTTAAATAATATATTTTTTAAAATAGATCTTTAGATCGATTATAGTATATATTATGTCGACTTCAACTGTATCAATCAAAATTACATGTGATTATCTCTATCTTTATAATCTCTTTCGTAAATAGATAGAATTTAAAAATTATAAGTCAAAGAATCATAGATCACTCCTTAAAAGAACCGTTTGATGCGTGCATGCACGACAGCGTGTGAAGGGCCTGCCTGCTCCCCCACCGGAGAACCCTTACCATGAGCGCATGACAACAACGGCCGGCGGTCGCGATCTGGGTGGACGACTCATTCGCTCGTCCGTCCATCGAAACCGTGCTGATCTTCGCGTCGCGGCACCGATTGTGCGCGCGTGTGGAGAGACCGGCCGGGCTTGGCGAGCAGCAGCGCGTGGGGCGCCGACTGCCGACGAGCGCGCGCGCGCGGCGACGTGCCCGCTGTCCGAGTGAAGCCCAGACACTTGTCTGGTCGTGCCTGATAAGATGCACAGATCTGGGGATGCATGCGCACGACGCAGACACGAAATGTGACGCGGTTTTCGGAGAATAGGATGCGGATGTGGACTTTGCCCAAGATCTGCTAGGTTTAGTGAAGTGATGTTTCGAACAGTTAATTGATTTCTCACTGTTGCAGCTTTGCAGTAGCTAAATGCTGCTGCCGACGGTCCCGCTCTTTTCGGTTTCAGTTTCTGATTTATTTTTTATTATTCATAAATTTTATCTTTTTTCTAAATTATTGGTTTTTTTGAGCTTTTTTGCTATTTTTTCCGTATTCATTTGCGTTATCCGTAACGAGCTAGCTTGTTTTTTCTATTTTTAATTTTTTTAAAAAAAATTTAATTACATCAAATAAATCATCTTCGATTCTGAAAATTTCACCGCACACTGATGTAATTTTAATTTATAAATCATAATTTTTCAGTCCAACCGAGCGGGACTAGCTAGCTAGGAGCACTATTAGTCTGCGACTCCGAGCTCGCGGCACATGGGATTTTGGCAGTTGGACTGGAAATCGCGCCTCGAGGGAGAACGCTTAAGCATGTCCTTCTTTCAGCTAGAGTAATCTCCATGTTGCGAGATTCCTCTAAAAAAATCCCATTTTGAGAGATGAACTAAATAAGAGACCAGAGGACAGGCCAAAAGAATAAACAACGGGAAATCACGATTGTAGCATAAAGGGACCAATTTAAGAAGAAAAATTATGTGAGATTTAAAGTGAGGTCAAAGTCCGACCTGTCCTGTAGCCAGAAATCAGGCTATTAGTGTGTGTATTGTTTATCACTGAGACAGCAGGAGACAAAGAAAGACCTGCCGTATCTACGAAAGGAAAGTAATTCAGAATCTTGATTAATGAAAGCGAAAGCAGAGTGTATGTTGTAGGCCGGCTCCGTTTTGTGGGTGACGTCGCTCAGCATTAGACTTTTTTTTTGTTTCTTGCTTGTATGGATGTTTGCGTGGCGAACTGAACGCTGGGTCATCTAGCCGGGGATGTATCTTGTTATCTCCATAATCTAAAAAATGGAAGCGAAAGAGAATGAGAAAGCTCGATGATCTTCACAAGAACTCAAAAAATGCCGACAAGCTAGCAAAGTCAGTATAATCTGAAACGAGGTAGGCCAAAGCCAAGAGAGAGAAGAAATAAACAACTGAAAAGCTAAATCAGTAACGACACTGTAGAAGATTGTAGAGCTCGGGACCGCTACCACCAGAGTACCGTGCTCTGCTGCTGCTCCTCTCGCGCGCCCGTTGTGTACAGCTCAATCATGTCGGCGTTTTGGTATCCAGATTGTTACTGTGAACAGTTGGTTTCACAGTGTTTTTCCTGTCATTCTTCAAGGAAAGAGAAAAGGCATTGCGAAGTTTTGTGCCCATGGCCACATAAACTGGCGCATATGTTCTTCATTTGATATGTTTGGTCAAGGATGTGGATACATTTCTCACATGTGTTGTTGCGGGTGATCAAGGTCAACATGAAGCCATAAGTTTCTATGAAGTTTCTGCTCACCGGATAAATTCCCCGCGTTTCAGAAAGAAAGCTGCAAACCAACTTTTCTCAACCGAACTCCTTCAGTAATACTCACACGTACAAGAACACCTCACTATTATTAAACCCCGAATGCCAAATGTGGTACATTTAAAACATTTGGGGTACTAAATATATAAAGCAAATTTGAGGTATACATGATCCAACTAGCGAAGTAGAAAAGCAGCTCTTCTGACTTTAACAAACTATATTATGTCTAGAAGCTACTTGAATTGCCGGTCTGCTGGATCAACCAGAGGCACTCTCTGAATTCTTACAGGTTGATCGACGCCATCCACAGAAGGTTTGATGTACAGGTTGAACATGACGTTGGTGAATATCGTGAGGATAACAAGTGCAAGTGTTGAGAATGCTACGTATGTCGGAGAAAATTCTGGAAGTTCATCAGTATATCTCCGCCCTGTTATCATATCTCGGTCCATGTAAGGGTCTGTTTCAAGCAAAACATAGTAAGATATGTATCAACGTGATGTTAAAAAGAAGTAACTAAGCAAGAACTATGATGGAAGCGATTTCCGTGTGAAATCTATTGTGGTGTGAGGGGAAATCCGAAGGTTGAAGGGTGACCTGAGGGAGGATGAAGGCAGTGACAATTCCTTGCTGTTTTGAGTGCACTCGGCCGTCGCATTCTTGTGTTCTTGTGCAGCATCACCTTGACCGTCAACTCTGGCGTCAGCCACCCGAGTTTGGAGAGGGCACTGTATCTTTGTCAACAACACTCTTCTTCTGCATCGGCACAGAGGGGTGCTAGGTTTTCTAGGACAACACTCTCGAGTGTGCCTTGCTCTGGTTTTCTTGTTCTTCACCGTCTTGAGTTGCTTCTGGACGGCTTTGAGTGTCGTCCGCATCGTGAGTATTTTGGTTCTTCGCAAATATCGCAACTATACTTGTTCTTTAATTTCAGTTTTAAAGTTCAAGTATTTGGAGATGCTATGTTTGCTTGTGGGCTCAAATCTTGTGCTCTGTGATGAACTAGTCGCATACTGAAATAGATCTTGATAACATGATTAGATTTGAGCTCTTGTGGTTTGGCTTCTACTGTCAGTACCTTAGCTGTCTTTCGGCTGATAAGATTTGTTCATAAGCAATTGAAATTTTGTTGTGCAGTAGTTGTTCTTGTTGTTCCAGGAGAGGATTATTCCCTTACTGTTAAATATCTGGTATATGCTGCATGTTAAAGTTCTAGTATATGCTGCATGTTAAAAATTATGGTATACAGTCCGATTACTGCTTGAAATATCATTGACTGTGAACATTTATACCGAAAGTTATAAATTGCTGATCACTGTTTTGCAAAGTTCTGACAGTAGAAACATATTTTAGAGCTCAAATTCTGATTTCTAGTTATCAGATTGATAGAGAAGAGTTTCGACATTAGTATGAGAAGGCCAGGATCAATAATCTTGAGCAACTCTGTTCTGAGAGCAATTTTAAAGCAATTATTTTGTCATATGCTAGATTTAATTGCTTTCCTGTTTATAGAACCATGAGACATGTTATTTTCAGATTGTGGTTACATATATTGAATATATACATGTGTATAAATGGCATGATGAAATTACATGATTATATGTAATTTATGTCATTTATATTCTGCTGAAATTTTTTTGATTTTATGTTTTATTTAGCTGGAATTAAAACTGAAAATATGCTCACCCGTATTATTTACAACAGAAGTATACCCGCTTCTGTGCTAGCTCTCCTAAAGGAAAACTAAATGGGGTTCAAAGCAGTTGAGGGTCAGTATGCAGCCATTAGCAATTGCAGACGTTTTAAGGATCATCGTGGTTTTCTTTTTGGAAGACTCTAGAAGCATTGTCCGATGTTCTAAAGTAAGTACTTTAATTTTCCATTAAACCTCAGAGGACATTGTACATTGGAACACATGAGGAAATGACAAGTTCATGATGCATCTGCTTCTGCACCCATCGAAGTTATGGGTGAGGCTCGTAAACTTGGCATGAGACTTCGGGGTTTCATCGAACATATTCTGTCTTCTGCACAGCTTAGGCAGCTCAACTACAATTTCTTCTTTGAAAGAAAAGCTCAACTACAATTTCAGTATGATTCAAACGTCCTTGAACGTAACACAACCTCACGGCTAATCTTGTTTTCGTTTCAGAGAACGCAAACATGCACTAGTTTACCTGTACACCTAGACATTAATTATGGGTCGTGATGATTGATGAAGAACTCGAATTCTTGATGACTCGCCGAGGAGAATGGGCACATGGAAACTGGAAATTCAACTTGACGTGAGGAGAACGGGGTATAGGCGAAGGCAGGGATTACCCAGGGGAGGAGGGGGCTCCGGCGGCCGCTTCTTTTGCTCGGACAGGCCCTCCAGCTGCGCGTCGAGCTCCGCCAGCCTCCGCAGCGCTTCTTCCTGCGGTCCTGGCTCATCGCGCTTCGCCTCCTCCGACGACGACGGCGAGAAGTTGGTCACGTTGTAGCATAGCCTTCTTCTGCCCGCGCACGCGCCGAGGAAGAGCGGTGTGGATGCTCCTCCTTCCCCCGACGGCGCTCGCGGCGAACGGGAGGAAGCGGAGCTGCATTCTTCTGGCCGCCCGCGCCCGGGAAGTGTCCGGCCGCGGTGGATTTTTAGCAGATAAAACCATACGCGGCGCGGTGTGGATGACGATTTTGACGAGATAAATGGGCCGAATGAGGCGTCTCGTCCCATATATTTATTGGTTGGGCTTTGGAGCCAAGCCCACCTCCAGCCCATATCCATTAGGACGCGAGAGCCCATAAGACGAGACCCCCACCCCACCAGATTCGTGTACTGGAAAGCGAGCACTCGACGGAATCCGGAAGCGAGCGAGGCGAACGGTGAACACCGGTACGCCACCGCCGATTTCAATTCCTCTCCTCGGCGGAAGCGGGCGATGGCGGCATCGGGATCGGGAGGCGAGACTGGGCGGCTCTGGACGGCATCCAGTACCTGGGCCCCGGCCGGCGGCGCGGCCGTCGAGGACGCCGTCTCGTTCGAGACGGCCGACAACGACGCGGAGGAAGCTCCTCGGCAGTCGTCCTAGCGCGCCCTCCCTACGACGGAGGCTTGAAGTCCAAATACATATACTAGTAGGAGATTATTAGCCTATATATTGAGAAGACTTGTAGCCAGTTTTGTATGAACAGAAATAAAAGAAAAGGAGGAGCAAGTAAGAAAATAGAGAAATTCAGAAATTCTTCTGTATTTTTTTAATTTATTTGTGATGTGTGCGTTTTCTCCGGGAAGAAAGTTAATAGAAGCATTAATCAAAGTTATGGGTACGTTGAGGCTCGTAAACTTTGCATGAGACTTCGGAGTTCCGTTGAACAAATTCTTTCTAGTGGATCAACCATCTCTTCTGCGTAGCTTAGGCAGCTCATCTACAATTTCAGTATGACTGAAACATCAAACATCCTGGCGTGTAATATAACCCCACTGGTCACTGCTAATCTTGTTTGCTTTTCAGAGAACATGCGAACACCCACTAGTTTATGCGTACTGCTAACATTGACATCAACTATTGGCCGCGATGAAGATCTCTAATTCTTGATTGCGGCTCACACCTCACAGAGGAGAATGGCTGAATGGGCACATGGTGTGTTAACCACATCCTCTTTTTACTGTACATCATTCGTTTAAGTACAAAATCAATTTTTGTTTAATCAAGCTCAATGCCATCTTATGCTATGGCACAACAAATTTTTATCAACAGTAGCTACCCGTCATAATTTCATATATGGTTATGTCAAATTTTATGATAAATATGATGAAGGAGCCATCGCACAACTAAAGTATGACTAAGGGTAACTTTGATTTTTATGTTGGTATTATAATATGTTCAACTAAAATTACTCATCCTATTATGTTCAAGAATATATTTTACTCACAACTATTCAAGATGGCATACTATCAAGTAGAGGAGAGGCAAAGGCAGGGATTACCCGGGGAAGGAGGGGGCACCGGCGGCCGCTTCTTGGGCTCGGACAGCCCCTCCAGCTGCGCGTCGAGCTCCGCCAGCCGCCGCAGCGCCTCTTCCTGTGTTCCAGGCTCATCGCGCTTCCGCCCCGCCTCCGCCTCATCGCGCTTCCCCCCCGCCTCCGCCTCCTCGCCCTCCTTCTCCGACGACGAGGAGCTGGCTACGTTGTAGCATAGCCTTCTCCTGCTCGCGCGCACGGGCCGAGGAATAGTGGCGAGGAAGCTCCTTCCCCCGACGGCGCTCGCGGCGAACGGCAAAAAGCGGAGCTGCATTCTGGCAGACGGCGCCCGGGAAGCATCCGGCTGCGGTGGATTTTTTAGCAGATAAACCATTCGCGGCGGGCGTGGTGTGGATAGAGATAAATGGGCCCAATGAGGAGGGCCGGGCCATTAGGACGTGAGGGCCCATAGGACGAGATCACCACCCCACCAGATTGGCGTGCTGAGCGAGCACTCAACGGAATCCGGAAGCGAGCGAGGCGAACGTTGAACACCAGCACGCCACCGCCGATTTCCACCCACTCCGCCGCGGAAGCATGCGATGGCGGCGTCGGGATCGGGAGGCGAGAGCGGGCGGCCCTGGACGGCGACCAGCACCTGGGGCCCGGCTGGCGGCGCGGCCGTCGTGGACACCGTCTCGTTCGAGACGTCCGACGACGACGCGGAGACCGCCCCCTCGGCCGTCGTCCTGGCCCGCCCCCCTCCGACGGAGACGGCGATCTCCCTCCCTGCGAGGTTACTGGTGAGTCCTCGTTTCGTCATTGATAGTTCTAGCCTAGTCAAAATTTGTGAGGTTGTTGCGAATTTCCGTGTTGCGTTGGTCCGGTCGCTGATCGGATGCAGATGCACGCCCTGTTGGGAATTGCTGCGTTGCGTTAGTCAGCATCTGGGCGGATAAACCCTAGTAGGCTAGTACGAGCCAGACGAACTGGCCATCGATGTTCGAGTTCTAGTGTAGAGTCCATTGGAATTGGAGTATCATATGACTGTTTTAGAGCCCCTTTGGTAGCTAAAGGGACTGTTTTGACTAATATTTAAGAGTGGATGTTGTAGTCTTGTAGATTCCCAATTCCTGTTCGTGCTCATACTAGAACTGAATGTCTGATCGTTGTATGTGATATAGCGGATTTCACTGGCTACTTGAGATCGGTTGTATAATACTCCAGTGCTTCTTATTCTACCCATGATCGTAGCAACAGTAATTGGTAGTTTTGGGTACTAGTGAGGAAAATATCTGGCTAATTTTTACAGTTTTAGCTTCAACTCTTTCCAGAAGCCTGTGCCAAAATAAAGCTGTTTTTGTCATGAATGGCCCACCCAACATTTATCGTGGTGAAATTTGCATGATATATGTATACGCTTTAATAGTGTCAATTTGCAGAATTTGGAGGGCTACCTAATATTAGGAACTCAAACTGGTATACTTTTATTTAGTCATGTTCTGTTGAACTGGTCATATTTCCATTGAAACCTTTTAGCATTGCAAATTTCAAGTCAGTTTCTATCTCATTCTATATACACTACAGTACCTGTCATGGAAAAACTTTCAGCCAGTTTCCATTTCGTTCTATAAATACTATAGTACTTGTCATTGTTGAATTTCAAGTCAGTTTCCATTTCATGATGCACGTGTCTAATTCATGGCTGTTCTTCAGTTAATTTCAGGGGGAAGTACGAGATTCATAGTGTGTATGCGCGAAGCACAGCTCAGATTTATGAAATGTAATGTTCAACTGAGCCGAAAGGTACCAGTAAGGACTATCTATGCACTGTGCGCTGTGGACTTGCTGTTAAAGAGCCGCTGCGCTCAGGTGAAGGAAGTATGGCTCAATGGAGTAGCAATGCTGCAACTAGTGAAAAGCATGAACATGAGACCAAAAGTGTAACCAGTAGTAGTGATGAAGATAGTTGGGTTGAAGTCAAAATTCCAGAGCCTCGTGTGGAAAATAACACATCTGAATGTCAAGAAAGGAATGTGATTGGAACCTACCAGAAAAATACTCTGGTAATTCCTTTTCTTGTTCTTGTCAACAAACATTTTTTAATACTCACTGTTACCAGAAACTTCTGCTGGGAGTGGCTCCCACTGTGATCGTAGCTTCTTACATCTTTCTATCTTTTGTTTTATTATGTGTAATCCAGGCACACTATGAAGCAACTGTTGAGATAACTGATGCAAGCCCATGTGTATCTCTTACTGTCCATCTTCTTTCACTTCAGTCAAAGCCATCAGTGCACATTGAAGAGATCTACATATTTGCTGATCCTGTTGAGTCCACCAATGATGATTCAGTAGCAGGACCATGGGAGGTAGTTCTTTGTTGGTTATGCTTGTTCCTGGCCTTATGCAAATGTCCAAATCTAGGAACTTGAAAATAGATGACAGATATTTTTCTGATGGCTCGAGAACCCAACTTCCTGAAGGGTGTGCAATGAAAGAGAGCAGCCCATGTGAAAAGATTGCACAAGAAGCAGGGCCATATGGTACAAATGATTCAAAATTCAAGTCAGCAGGGATGGAAAGCAGACTACAACCTACAGATGGTGGTACAATATCTAATGAAAAACAACCAAGATGAGTTCCCATTAAAGGATCCCAAGTCTCTTCCATTGCCTGTACAAACAACAGAGAATACACAAGTGCCATCGGAGAAGCATCAGAGAGTATCAAATACAGATCAGCTTGCTAATCCTCTGATGAATGAAAATTTTACTCCTTACAATTGTATTGAGAGAATGCTGGATACTCTGCTCTCTAAGGTGGAGAAGATGGAAGTATATTGCTCTAGGTTTGAGGACAATATGATGAGGCCCCTTGGTAGCATTGAGGCAAGGCTTCAGCGACTGGAGCAACAGTTTGATTCATTCTCTGTGGAGATTCAGTCTTTACGAGGTTCTTCTGCAAGAATGTCAGTGCTAGATGGTCTGTCTGATACGACAAACTCACAGGACCTTTGGATGCTCCTTCTCAGCCTCCTACAGTTTTGGAATCTGTTGATGACGGAGCTCGGGTGAAAGAAAAACCTCCTGCAGTTTTGGAATCTGTTGATGACACGGCTCGGGTGAATGAAAACAGACCTGCCTTATCGTTGGCAGAATTTCTTGCAGCAAGGAATGCAAGCTCTTGTAGGAATGGTACTTCTGAGGTATCCAGTGGTAATGATGGTGCCTTAATATTGTCCTTTGAGAGAACATCGGCAGTTGCTGGTAAGAACCTGGAAGGTGGTGACAGCAAGGCGAGCCAGAAGAACGATATCAGTCAACTTTTGCTACTGAAGAAAGCTTTTGAGGTTGATGAGGATGACAGTAAAAATTTTATAATATATCCACTGACACAACCTTTGAAGCATCAAACTATGGAGCTCCTGCAAATGGTGCTAATGGGCATGGTACCAATGCAACCGTGTCAGATGACGACAGGAGTCTGGAGAATACAGAGAACAACATTAGGATTTCTGGTGGGATGGACTCTCTATTTTGTTAGCGTAGCGTTCCTGTTTCCAAGGAAAGATGGATTGAGAACAGCAGCTTCGACTCAAGCATCAATGACAGCTTTATGAAACCGAAGATGGAACACTCTTGGTCAGATTTTAGTAGTATGGAGTCATTTGGTGGAGCACCTGCCAGAGAAGCTGTTAGTTCAGGGAACACCACAAATTATGTGGAATTCTTTTTGCAGGAATTGGAGCTAGGTCTACTGTAACCCCACTTGCAGGGGGAGAGCTGCAAAAGGTTTATGGCATGCTTTATGAATACAAGGATGACATTATGGGCATGGCCTTCGTGACAAAGAGATCCAGTAAGAGCAGCCCTTCTCTTGAGGTATTGCTTGCAGAATCATCTGATTCTGATGTGCAAATTTCTGATCTGGACGACACTGACAATTATGCTGGCTTTGGTTCAGTTCAATTGTTCAGTACATTCTCATCTTCAGATGATGATGCTTCTGCCACGGAAGAGCCTTCAGCTGATCTAGTTGGTCTGCTGGTACCTGATCTAGTTGGTCTACCAATACCATCAGAGGCATTCGCTTCTGCGGCGAACGAGCCTTTGGTTGATGTGGTTGATCTGACAAACCCTTCAGGGACGTATGCTCCTGCGTTGAGTAAGCCTTTGGCTCATGTGGTTGATCTGCCGAGCCCTTCAGAGACATACGCTTCTGCTGTGGATGAGCCTTTGGCCAATGTAGATGATCTGCCAAAACCTTCTGAGACATTTGCCGAAAGTTGCAGTGGAAAACATCCTGGCAGCCTTACAACTGTTCTACTCGTCAGAAATAAGAGACATTTTCAGCTGCACTACTTTTTACCTGGTGTGTCCTGTACAGTGATCAACGTTTTCTTCAACGCTCATGCAGTTTTTTGTACATACATATGTCTCGGTGTCTGCAACAATATTAACTAGACAAGGTGAATCTGGGTCAGTTTGGTGTTCTGCCGTTTGTGCAATACATTTACCACCCAACACTTGTCCGTTTACTATTACTGTGGGCCAATCACCCATAAGCGCTGATCGTTACAGGAAAAAACATACTTACCAGATTTCCAGTTTATATCGGTGGCATTTTATTGTGAATTTCTACATGGTAGAGATGTCACCTGAATTACCACGGACAGCAACGCATCCAGATGAGGTACTGGTATAGATTATTGTTAACCATTGCAGAGGTGAATAACCTGTTTTACCTCGTAGTTTCATAACCTTTCTGGTCCTTGAGCAACATGTCAACTGTACCATTACATATCCCCCTACAGTAATAATTGCTTGGTACACATTTTCTAATCATGTAACCACTTATTGCTAACAGGTAGTAAAATTCGGAGCACGCCATGTTACGTGAGCAAAGCACAAGAACCGGCCACATTCTGTACACACGTGAGCTTGCTTGATGCCCAGCTGTCCGTACATGCATGCACATGGGCTAACCCTGGGCCCTGACCATGGGCCAGGCCACGAGGCCCACGATCACTGTGGGTCGGTGGCCATCCACTCCAATAATGTCCAAGTTCAAGGAATGCTTGGATTCGTATCCGTTCAAAAAGCATAATTGACACAATTTTCAGGTACTGTTGGATCCAAAATTAAGGCTTGGCCGTTTTCCTATTGATGATGCTGTGCACAATTTTGCCTGCAAGTAATGCGTATGTGCACTGCGTTCATATGCATAGGCCCACTGTCACTATGTCCAATCTGAACAATCTAGCCGTAGAGGAATCTGAGCATAAGTTTAACCGAGTCGAACAAACAAACGGAGAAATATTCCGGGTGTCCATAGTGTCCAACTCTCTGTCCATACTCCAAATGCAAAGTTGCCAAACCAAGATACTGCAGAACAATCTCTTGTATTCGCAAGAACGGTTCCACATCAAAAAATCAAGAACACGGTACACATGAAGGTGAAGAGAACATCGTATTTATTTACGCTATTTGAAATATTTTGCTATGTCAAAATATCATTTGGTTTAAAAAATACTGGTCCTATTTTTCAACGTTTGATGCAATTAACTATTTCATCTCAACTAGGCCGAAATTTGGAAGCATATGTCGATGATTTAGTCATAAAGAGCATCAAACAACTTAACCATATTTTCGATCTGTAAGAAACATTCGACAACCCCAACAAATACCGTTTGAAACTCAATTATGAGAAGTGTGTGCTTGGAGTTTCTTCAGAAAAATTGCTCGAATTTCTTGTTTCTGTAAGAGGTATCGCAGCAAATCCTGAAAAGATAAAGACCATTCAGCAAATGCGCCCTCCAATATCTAAGAAAGAAGTCCCGAAACTCACCGAGTGCATAACGGCTTTAAGTCATTTCATCACGCGACTAGATAAAAAATGACTCCCTTTTAACCTTCTAAGGAAATACGAGAGATTCGAGTGGTTGAAGGAGGTTAACGATGCCTTTGAGGATATCAAGAGGTATCTTACGAGTGCTCCTTTGCTGGTTTCTTTGAAGACAAAAGAGATGCTCTTAATATATCTGGCTGCCACGCCACAGACAGTAAGCGCAGTACTGGTAGCAGAACGCGAAGATGTCCAACGACCAGTCTACTACGTAATTAAAGTTTTACACGGGTCTAAAGAGCACTACCCTCAGGTTCAAAAACATTTATATGCCTTTCTCATGTCTTCGAGGAAACTGAAGTATTATTTTCAGCTGCACAGAAGTATTAGTTTCCCTTAGGAGAGGTCTTCCAGAACAGAAAAGCAGCGGGACGCATGGCAAAATGGTCGGTAGAAGTTGGGGAGTTCGACCTCTATTTCGTGTCCCGAATGGTTATTAAATCCTAGATCTTGACAGACTTTATCACCGAATAGACAAATCTTGAACCTGTTCAGGATCCCCAGTACAATTCCCACGATCAGTGGACGTTGTACTTTGATAGGCCACTTACGCGTAGTGGCGGGGAGCTGGGGTGGTCCTGGAATCTCCCATGGGAGAGACCTTAAAGTGTGTCGTTCAATTAAACTTTCCAGCCACTAATAATATGGCCGAATACAAAGGATTGTTGGCTGGCATACGAGCTGCGAAAGCGCTCAGGATTCGACGACTACTCGTGCGAGGAGACTCTCAACTAGTCATGAATTAGATCAGAAAGGAGTATCAATACTCTAATTCGACCATATCTCAGTACTTGTCGAAAGTCAGAAAGCTTGAGAAGCACATTTTCGGTTTTGAAATACAATATATCCCTCGAAAGGATAATTTTCTCGCTTACTAGTTGGCTCAAATGGCTTCTTATCGATTACAAGTATTGAAAGGGGTCTTCTTAGAATAGCTCCAGAAGTCGTCTCTAGTCGAAACACTAGAGACAACTCCTAATGAGACAGCCTCTCTAGAATATGAAGATACCTTAATGGGACCCATCTATGAGTATTTTCAGAAGGGTACATCGCCCAAAGACGATCTTGAAACAAATCGTTTATCTTGAAAGGCCAAAATATATATTTTGATCGAAGGGGTACTCTATAAACGAAGTACTCAAGGTGTCCTCATGCGATGCATATCGCAAAAAGAAGGATTACAACTCCTTCACAAAATACATGAGGGCATCTGTGGAGCTCATGCTTCTTACAAAATGTTTATTGAAAAGGCCTTCCAACAGGGTTTTTACTAGCCGACAACCCTCAATGACACTAAAGAGATATTTAAAAAATATGTACAATGCCAGTTTCATAGAATGCAAATACACCAATCGGCTTAGGCTCTACAAATAATACATCTGTCTTGGTATTTTGCGACCTGGGGTCTCAATATCCTATGACTGTTTCCAAAAGCACAGGGGCTTTGAATTCCTTTTTGTGGCGATTGATACGTTCACAAAATGGATTGAAGCCGAACCTATAACTGGGATAACAAGAAAAACCGCTAAAAGGTTCATGATGAGAAATATAATTACTCGATTTGGAGTATCAAGTCGAATAATTACGGACAACGGTAAGCAATTCTCGAGCACAAAATTCTAAGAATTTTGTGAAGAATTAGGTATCAAGTTATGCTATGCCTCTATCACCCATCCACAAAGCAATGGGGCAGTCGAAAGAACGAATGGCCAAATAATGACAGAGGTTAAAACTCGAGTCTTCTACCAGCTTGTAAAGCACTCGGGGGGTTTGGGGTACAAGAATTACCTTCAGTGTTAAGGACAATTCGTATGACTTCCAGTCAAGCAACAGGTAAGACTCCCTTTTTCCTAGTTTTTAGGGCTGAAATCATGCTTCTCCTAGAACTAAAGACTCGGTCAACAAGGGTCAAAACATTCATCGACTCCAGCCGAGAACAACTTCGAAGAGATGATATTAACCTACTCGAAGATAAGAGCAATCAAGCCTTCCTTAATCCGTTTGGCAGTCTACCAATAAGCCTTGCGTAAGTATTATGATCGTAAAGTCTAACCTCATAGCCTTATTGTAGGCGACTTAGTGTTGAAGAAAATTCAATCCTAATCTAATCAGGATAAACTTTCCCCTAAATGGAAATGTCCTTACATAGTGGTTGAAGTTACACAACTAGGCTCGGTACGACTTGCCTTGGAAGACGGTGAGATCGTCTCAAAGTCTTGCAATATTGACCAATTACATAAATTCTATGTATAGCATTCTGCTCTTTTAATAAAGTATTCATATTTTATTCAATCTTTATTGTCATATATCGAGTGGAGCTTTATTTATGTTCGTTCAACCACTTTTGGTACTCTCAGTTTGTTTAAACTGATTGGAGAAGGACGCATCACCTAGTCAAAGTATTTCCTCTCTGCATGTGGTCCTGCCTACTAGAAGGAACTTTCTAACGTCATACTGTGTCCAACTCTTGCTGTCAGCATAAAACAATTGAGTTCACTGAGACAAGTCGAATGAATTTAAATCGGATCACTTGAGTGTTTTTCCTGTTTTCATTCATGCTCTCAATTTGATTAACCTGGTTGAAGAAAGGTAACATCACCTAGTCGAAGCCTTTGCTTTCTGCATGTGGTCCTGTTTACTAGAAAGAACTTCCTAGTATGGACTCGTTGGGTCGTTCCTAACTTTTGCTACCAAAACATGACAATCGGAGTCGACAATGATAGTCGGATAAACTACTCTGTTTTCCACAAACCCTATTTGCACTATTTGCTTAGTTTATTCGTATAAACTAAGTAAATAGTCGGGGCTAGGATAGAGTTATTAATATAACTATATTGTAAATTTTTGCTTTCTTTCATTTCTTTATTGTTTTACAAATACTAACTACTCAACAAGATAATTTGTAGAAAAGGAAGATTTAAATTTCATTAATGAGGTTAGTTAAGCATTTATCAAGCCATGAAAGAAGCAGGACAAGTTGCTGGGAGCGGAGAAACTACATACTTGCTTTGGGATAAAGTAAACGAAGCAAATGAAAATGGAAATAACGAAAGTTACTTCAGAAATTAAGCTTGCGAATTTATACAAAACGGTAGCTGCATATCTTGTTCATATTGACATACACAATCGTTCATGACCAAACAAAATATAGGCAGCTCTTGTCCTCGAGACTCAGAGCACCCATCCATCTTATGTACTTCTCTGGCTGCCCCTTCAGCTTTGCAATACCATATCAAGCACAGCAAAGAAAATCAAAAAAAGAAAAGAAAAGGAGATGATGATAATACATCATACTTCATACATGTGGATACAACACTAAAACAAGAGTTCCACACAGCAACTGATCCCTGTGAAGCGAAGCGGTGAACGATCCGGCGACGGCGAGCAGAGGAGGAAGAGCTGAGAGAGAGTTTAGAAGAAGGAGCGCTTGGACGGCGCCCTCCCCACGGCCCTCATGAAGTTGGCGAGCTCCAGCACGCGGGCCACCTTGGTGCCCCTCTTAGCCTCCGCCGACGCGCGCTTCTCCTCCGCCTTCCGCCGCGCCTTGGCCACCTCGTTCTGCGCCTTCTCCATCGCCTTGGCACGCTTCTCCTCCAGCTTCCTCTGCACATTCATGTCCAAGAAACACCATCAGAACCTAGTAGAAATTAATGGCGTGGAATTGGGAAGATTGGAGTGAAAGGAGAATCTTTTTGTTGCCTACCTCGTACTTCTTGAGCCAGGCGTTGGCCTTCTCGACCTGGTCGCCCTCCCAGCCGTTGATGACCACCTCCTCGCGCTTGAAGCGGTTGTTGACCTTGGCGGCCTCGGCGATCTGCCACGCGGCGATCTTGGACTCCACCTCCTCCTTCTTGACCTGCCCCACCGACACCTCGTCGCCGTGGCTGGCGCGCACCACCGCCACGTCGCCTGCCGCCGGGTGCGGCGGGCCCGCCCGGCGCGGCGACGGGATGGGGTTGCTGTCCGGCACGATGGCCAGCGGGTTCGTCTCCTCCAGCTCCTCCTCCCCGATCCTCCCCAGCGCGTCGTCCCCGGCGCCGTTCGCCACGTGGTCGCTCCCGTTCGCGGCTGCGGCGGCGGCGTTAGCGTTGGCTGCTGCGGCGACCATGGCCGAGAACTCCCTGCTCATAGTCGGGAAGGGTTCGCTGGGGGCGGTGTCGCTCCCGACGGAGCGGATCGACGTGTGCCTGCTCCCCGCCGCGGACTCCCACGACTCCCTGCTCCGGCGGTACGACGGCGGCTGGCTCGGCGCGCGCGGCGGGCTCAGCGCGTGGATGTCCCTGAACTCCGGCTCCTCCTCCGCCGCCGCCCGCTGCCTCTCCCTCTCCCTCTCCTCACCGCTCCTACCCCCTTGGTCGGCTCCGCGGCTGCTGCTGCTGCTACCACTAGCCGCCGTTTGTTCATTCAACATGTGGCACACCTCCTCCTACTCGTAGCAACCCTGCCGCTAATGCGCTAAGCCACTAGCACTCGCGAAACCATTTGGGATGGGCAGTCGGTTGGTGCGGCTCAGCTTGGCTTGAGACGCGAGCTGCGCGCGGTGTGGTGAGTAGTGAGTAGGCTGGTGCTGCAAGGAGCCCTCTTAAATAGAGGACAGCTCCTAGGCTAGGCTGTGGTAGGTAGTGAGGGTGCCCACCAATACATGAACTATTCAAATAAATAGTATTATAATAAATAATTTTTAAATTTAGTTCATAATGTTTTTTTAGTCTAGTTATCTCTTCAAACTCGACAGTGAAAATATATATCGTCTGCCGCACTATAAAAGTTAGACAAGTGCTGTCAAACTCTAGTAGCTTGGCAGCATAGTTGCTCGGCAACAGGACGCTGCTGAGCTTGGGCTCGACAGGTAATTAGATTCATTATTAACACTAATTAAATGTGATTAACATTACTTAAGCACAAGAACTAATTAATTGCACGACTGGCTGATGTCTTGCCGAACTCAATAAAGAGGCTAGGTTTGCAAAAATAGACAACTGGGTTCACTTTTTTTAAAAAAATGTAGCTACATTCATCAATGAAGGGTGAAGATGCTCCTGTTTTTGTTTCCATTTCCCCGCCATTTTTGGGCTTCTTTGTGGCACTTTCTTATTCCGGATATTATGTTTATTTTTGGGGGTAAGGGTCGCGTGGGTAAAGTGCGTTGATTCACACTCATAATTCTGGGAAGTGTTAAACAATATTTAAGTGTTTTTTTTTGGACTAGGAGCAATTATATTTTTCTCTCATATATATACTCCTTCAAAAAAATATAAGTGCCCTAAATCATAAAAAACACTCGAATCCCTCTTCTCCCATATATGCACCTTTTCCAACAAAAATTTCAATGCTCCGAACCACAAAAAAAATACTCAAATCCTCTTCTCCCATATATACACCCCTTTTTTTAAAAAATCTGAATACTCTAAACCACAAAAAATACTCAAGTGCTTCTTAGACACCACCCGTAATTCCAGAGCCCTCTAGTCTTAAGCCTTAATACCAGATGATTAGATTAAATACGTCTTGTTGTTATCGAAGCAAGAAGTAGGTATTACTGGTAAAATCACTGTTCCTTTCAAGATGCGTAGGAGAGCTGTGTATCTCTGTGTAATCAGTGTGAGAGCAACATGGAGATTTGGGGTATTTATTTGGGCTTTTTTTGTTAGCTTATATCTTATTTTTTATTGTTTGGCATTATAACTGGTTTATTTTGTACTGTAGCTGCTGGTGGCTTTTTGGTGTAATAAAATTTAAAAATTTTGAAAGTAAAAAAAGAGGTTAACCCATTACCGATAATGCAAAGGAATACAGAAAAAAGCCTAAAAACCTATAGGATCACGAGTGGAGGAGATTATGGGATCATTCTTTTGGCTATAGCTTATGGTTTATAATTTTAAATTCTAACTGTTCGTAAGAGAGTATAAAAAGAGACATTTACGTACGAATTTAGTTGATATAGCTGAAATCGGTACAGTGCCTACTATAATGGACTTATAAAATTTATTTTAAAATATATTTTATTTAAAAACTAGTTATTCTAACATGAATTAAAAGGCAGAGTCCGAAAAGAACGGGACATACGTGGTGGTTGGAATTGGACAGCAACCTTTGCTACCCGCGCAGAGATGGAGATATTCCGTTAGCGTCTGATCATGGGGATAAGGCGTGGTCGGTCGTGGTAGCGCATATTGCTGTCACGGAATTAACGTAAAAGCGGTGTGAATTGACCGCATGCAAATGCGACACACAGCCCTGAAACACAGAGGCGGTACCAAATTAGCGGCCGCGTCCCGTGGGCCCGCTGCCCCCGGTTGCTCCGTTCGACCGCTCTGCATTATTTTACCGGTTCGGCGCAGACAAGGTGGGACCGCGCCTTTTCCCACCGAGCGGGCCTACGCGGGAGATTGGCGGTGTGGCCCGGCCGAGATAATATTAATGTCTGGTAAGGCCATTAGTTGGAGGGAAGCATCTTTCGAGAGGTTGCCTGTCAGAACGAACAAACCCGTCAGGTGAGACGTTATCACCTGTCAGGGCCCTGTTCGACGTGGTTTCTAGATGTTAGTTTCTGGTTTTTTTTGGGTACTGACTGAAAATATACTATGATAGTTATTAAGTTTTTAAGTAATTAAATTTAAAAATAAAAATATTATATCATCACGAACAATATACGTGAATAAGAGAAAAGAACAAGCAAAAATGCCTTAAAAAAATAAAATTAAGAAGCCAGAAGTTAGAAGCTAGAGCCATTTGGAGTGAGATTGGAGGCATGTTCTTTTGGACTATGGTTTATAATTTTTTGCTACGATTTATTGGTATGATAAATAGTGATAGTTGAAAAAAAATCGAAACTAAAAATCAGCTGAAAAACAAAAAAAAAGTCTATATACTATCTGTTTCTCGTGTTGTCTCTGTTTGTGCTACAAATACGGGCTGGTTTTTATGAAGGCAGCGTGACATGGCACGTGGCATTGTCTCAAATAGTTAAAGAAGAACATGAGCTTGTTCTTTAACAGCTTCTAAAAGCGATTTTTGACTTTTACTATAATACCTAACTTTCAAACAGAGTATTTTCTCAAGACGGGGTCTACAAGTTAATTGTAATATACGTTAAAAGCCCAACATCTGTATCAACCAAAATCGTAAGAGAGTAATTCTTTCCGTAATCTCTGTCATAAATAGTTAAAATTAAAAATTTTAGCCAAAAATCATAAGCTACAGTCATATCAAACAGCCCATAACACTGGCTTGTGAGGGTCTTTGAGAGTAATAGTGTCTAGCGTTTGATAGCGTAGATACCAGGATGAGTTAACCCTAGACCTCCAAATGCTATTGAACGAATCACTTGAAGGCGAGGAAAACCAAGGCAGAATGTTGCAACCTGCAAGTGAAGACAACTGGCAGGAAGATTGTAAATTCCAAGTTTTCACTTGGTCGCTCTGCAAGAATGTTTTAACCTCAATTACAAACAAATATTTGGGATAAAAATATTCTAACTCTTTAGAAGAGGAAACCAAGAAGGTGACTCCCCTTGCTCGGGAGATGTTCCTCTATGGGCATGTTCTTTTTTGGTGCAATTGATAGTTTTTTGCTTTAGTGTAAATACTTATATGAATAAATCAAATGTTGATAAGCCACTTCGGAAAAATTATTCCGATGAGCTGCTTTGAAACTGCGACAGAGAAACTGTCCTATTTATTTATTTAAAAAAATCATAAGCAATAATTAATATTCGCTTTCGGTTCACTAACTGACATTAGCTGCCGCTCTCCATATCTCTCCACTTTGCTCTCTGTAAATAGGAAAGTGCCTCTAAATTGTAAAGCGACGTTCATTGCCAAATTCATCATTGGTAATACATTTTACTATTTACAGATAACAAATAGGAACCACAACATCATTGGTAATTTTCGTCAATTATTATTTCTCCATATAACAAATAAGTATATCATTCATTAAATTATCATCAATAATTGAAAAGGTTAATTAGATATTTGTATGTTCAGCAGTTCAAAAATAATATAATAGAAAAAATATGTTCAGTGATTTACTTTTACTTTCGATTTACAACGAGCTAGGCTGCTATTCCAAAAATAAAAAAATGAAACTCTAATTCTTTACTCTACAATTCGACAAAAAACAATCAACAATTATCGCATTGAAACCTTAACTCACAAATTTAGCCCCTATTCTTGAAACAAATTAAAATAACTGAGAGAAGTTTATCGCAGAGTACATGCTGATCGGGTGGATATAAGCTTCCTTTGGCCGGTGAGGGTAAGAAACAAAAGGGACCAGGCAGCGCCCGTGCGAGATGGCAGACAAGGGCAACCAGTGGTGCCGATTTCTCCCGTTCTTCGGCAACTTGTTGTTGCTTGACTAGGTGTGGCTGTGTGGTGAATATGATGCACATCTCCCGATCGACCATGCGAGACGAACATGCATCGAGAGTTGTTGCAGGGTGACATGCTTCGAGATCGATTAAATGGACGTCGTGGACTGTTGCGGTCCTCTCTATTGGGTTGACTCGGCCAACTATAGTTGCCTCATGGGTTGAGAAAAGCGAAGACTTGTCGTGGACTGCTGTTAGCTACTAGAAATTTATGCTGCTAGTGCTCCCTTCATTGGGTTTCAATGAAGGAACCGGGTGCACTTAATTTGTACTGGGGTATTCACACATAGGCTAGAGATACTAATCCCTACTAAAAAAATTTTGGACCTGGTGTCCTGTGACAATAGGCCCTTGATTTGGTTCCGCCTGTGAATAGGAGTATATATCCTAATCATAGTAGAATTTATTTATAACTCTTTATAATACATTTTTCTAAATCTTAAAAGACTAGATATGAGCCAATCTAACTTAGCACTTTATAATCTTGTTAGAAACAAGAACATCACGGTAGCTTTCGTTGTTGAACAGAATCTTGAAAACATTACCTTCAGAAGAGCCCTACGAAATGATAATTTGAATGCTTAGAATCACCTGATACTTAGATATTCTTCAGTTGTCTTGTCTGATGGGGAAGATACGTTGAGGTGGAAACTTACTTGAAGTAGCATTTTTACTGTCCACTCGATGTGTTCAACCTTGATTTACTATGACGTATCTTTTCCTTATAAAATTATTTGGCGTCTGAAGTTCCCTCCGAAGATTAAGGTGTTCCTGTGGTTTCTAGTTAAAGAGGGGTGATCCTTACTAAGGACAATCTCTGTAAAAGTAACTGGACGAAGAAAGATAAGACGGTGGTGTTTTTGTGGCAGCTTTGAATCCATCAACCATCTCTTTTTTTTTTCATTGTCTCTTAGCAAGATATGCTTGGCAAATTGTCTCTTATTCTTTTGGCTTCAACTCCCCCACGCCACCCCTCCAACAGTAATGTAGATCATATGCATAGAGGTTCTCTAGCAGCTGTGAGAGCAGCAACATTATACTGGGCTGTTTGGAAAGCAAGAAGCTATAAAGCAATGATCAATCGGGCAACTTCAACATCGACCTTGGTTCTGTTGTTGGGATGGGAATTTGCAGTAGCTGGAGTTTCCTGCTGTTTCGTTGTTCCCTTCGTTGTTTTACCTTTGCTTTTGTAACCCTACGGTGGGTAGTCTGTTGAACTCTGGTACCTGGGGGTTGTCTATTTTCCCCCGAAAAACAGAGGCCGGAGATGTGTCGCTGTTATCTCCATCATCTACAACTGCACACGTACGTGCCCCTATGTTGGTTTCTTTTTCACCCTTTCCACGCAGCATCTTTGTGGCTGTACAATGTTGGACTTTGGAAAGCAACTCCTGGACCGGTGTACACAACACGGTGCATGCATCATGCATGGCAAATTGGCGTGGCTACCCAAAACGACCCGCCATGATATGCACGTAACAGTCAAACCAACAAAAGCCATGAGCAATCTTACTTTACAGCCTGTTAAGAATGTTTGAAAGTGCTTATTTTTTTGACGCGGGCAAAGCACGAACGTACAGATATTATGGAAGAATCAGGAGACTTTAGTGACAAGGAAGGAACACGTCACGGGGAGACATCATGAGATTGAGGCCTCGTTCATATTACTTTTTTTTTTCCTTATGGTTCTTAATTTTAGTTCATAAATAGTAACAACTTATAAAGAGTGGTATGGAGAAAAACTTACGTATAATTCTGATCAATATAAATAAAATTACTAACCATATCTACACTGATCAGCGCTGGATACAACATATGAAACAAACAAACGAAAAGATGGCAAAGCTAGCGAGGATCCTCTTTAACAACCATATCTACGCTGATCATCTCTACCCAAAACATATGGTGGAAATCGAGAACAATGTTCAACGTCCACAGAAGAAAGACATCACACGCACCAATATAATAATTCCGAAAGCTATAAGATGATGATGTATCTTTTATATTTTATGTGGGTTAGGAAGATTAAAGGCATGTTTCAGCTATAAATTATGATGAATGAGTAAACGACCTATTTATAACTTAGAATTAGTTCCTTTGCACTTTGCATTTCGTATGGTGCAACAAACCTCACACGGGCCATCAACCAAACCTAAGATGTCTGTCTATCGTGCGTTAACGTCCTAATTTCTATTCTGAAATAGTATGAAGATTCATAATAGCGCAAAAGAAATACGCTTTGGGTATGGGAAGTAGCATGGCTCGCTATAGTTTTTCTTCAGGAGAAGCGGTGCTCTACCATAACACAACGTTGGTACGAAGAGTATCCTGGCAGCAGGTGAGGTCAAGGTCAACCCGAACGTACCCTGCCATGATAACCCGGGCCCAGCCCTCCAGGTCCTGGCCCACGCGAGGGGGAAAGGCTAGGCGGCCCCCACCACGTCATGGGGAGCCATGGCAGGAGGCACACTTGTCAGACGCGGTTGTCGGCCGGGGCGGGCGGCCGGACACGTGGGGCGTTGCCGACAGCGGCCGTGACCCGCGGGGCCCGGCGGCGCGCGCGATCGAGCGAACCAGCGAGGCGAGACGCAAAACGAACGGCCCCGCGCGCGCGCCATGCACGCACGCGCTGCCGCTGCCGCTGCCGGCCGTATTGCCATTCATGGTGCGACGTGACGGCGGGCCTCGCCATCTCGATGCATCGTTTGCTACTCATGCAGAGTAGGGCCTGTTTTTTTAGTCGGAGATTATGATTTTTAGCTGTGATTTGTAGCTTTTGATTACGGTTTATGGTTTTTAAGTTATTCGTGTGTGTTGTTTTTATCGATATAAATAAATTTAGTATAGTACATATTACAACTAACTATTAGACACTACTTTAGAAAGATATTTCGTTTTAAAACTAGTTACTATAGATAAATCAAAAAGCAATTTTTAAAAACCAAAAAGAATACTCCCATCCTCTCCGCATACCTACTACCGTAGGAGAAATGCCCATCGATCCATGTTCGGTTCTTCCGTTTCTGTTTGTTCTTACTTTGTTAAAGGAAGGATCGATGCGCATATCACTTTCGCTGCGGCTGTTGCTACCTGCCACTTGCCGTACTTTGGTTGGCCCGCACGGCTGATAAGAAATACTATTTCGACATTGTTTGCAATAATGTCTCTCACTCTCTTTGTTTACATTACTTTTTTTTTTGTTAGGGTGGTCAGTGCAGTGGAGCCACTAATACTGTTAAATACGTACTCCGTATGCTCTGTGACTGTCTAGGTGTATTATTTTTTTTCTTCTAGATAAGTGCCATGTACAATTTTGCGGTCGTAGACTCGTGATTAATGCGTAGCACTAGACCCAACCATCTAGCGAGCCATGCTGCTAGGTACCAATACGACGTTGTAAAAATTTGCTTAGGTTTGTCGAGGCTAGCCTAGCTCTAAGGCCCTAAAAACGTAGTCAAAGCGGGCAAAACATGTGGGAAAATGAGGACTAAAGGCACTAAGCACATCTTGCGAATTGCGATCGCTCGGGTAGGCCAGATGCGTTACGCTTTTTGGGGAGCCTATGATGCTAGGAATTACCTGTCTTAAAACGATGGAATTGTGTCGAACTAGTGAGCTTGCCTTAATTTGATTGGCTGGGTCAGGCCAAGTTTGCTCATGCTGCCTCATGTGCAACATTGTGGATGCACCGAGCCTCAAGGTCGGATGTGTCCGTTGTCTTTTCTCATCTGAGGTGTGCTGTCGATGTCCTTGCAATTTAATTTACACAAAATACATGTCATCCGGTTGCAATTCGTTCGTCATAAATCTAAAAAAAAAACCACATCAACCAGCTTGCACATGAGCAGAGATAGTGGGCACACGTGGTAACGTATGGAAGATGCCAAATGAAACGCGCCTGCAACAAGTTCCGGGCCCTTTTGGTCACAATCCCGCGCGCATAACGAATCTGCTCTGCTGCATGCTGTCATCGATCGTGAGATCAGTTAAGACATGGGCGCGGGCTTCCTCCCACGGCGCTCCTTTTTGATCGATCCCGCGGGCGGGGTGGAGCCCGGATGTGACCGGCCGGACGGATCACGGCTCGCTCTCGCTTCGGGTTGGATCGCATGCGTCGTGGCTTGCACCGAAGGGAGCTTTCGCGTCCGACCCTGACGTTTGCTTCTGTTGCTTGTGCATCAGTGCCGGCGGAATATCGACACGTGTTAACGGTAGGTGAAAGAGTCAAATCTACTTTTGACACTATTTCGCTCTGTATTTACCGAAATAGCAGTATACCAACTGTATTAACAAAAACGGTGTTTCTAACGTCCGGTGGGCGGCGGCAGCGCCCACGGCATGACACACGGCGCCTGCCACCCGGGGGGGACGGTAGGCTTGCCTACCGTTCAGTGAGGGGCGACAGATAATTAATGAAAAGCCCTGAAAATTTTCAATTTTTTTTCAAATTTTTCTGGATTTTTGAGTGAATTTGAAATATTTCTCAATTCGGAAATTTTCAGCGAAAACCGCTTTCCTTTCTCGGTTTGTCGCTTTCTCCATTCGTTGGCACCCTCTATTTTTCTGCCTTCTCCTCTCGATCGCGCCCGCGCCATATATGTGACCTGTCTCGCTGGTGCCGTCTGCGGCTCGCGCGGACCCTCACCTCTTCCCCTGTCCCCTTGGCCCCACCCGTCAGCCCCTGCTTTCCTCCCCTCCCCGCGCTTTGCGCCGCCGCCCATCTCGGTCGCTCACCTGCTCCAGCGCGCCATTACTCGCCGTCACATCACTTTGCCGCTCCATCCCTCGGATTCGACTCCCCGCCAACCCCCTCAGCTCGCCCATGCCGCCTGCCAGCGCCGTAACATCACCCGTCTCACGCCCACACCCCCGCCACGGGCAGCACCGAGCTGCCCCTCACTGCCCGCTCTCCTCTCTTCCTCTTAAAGCCCAACCACCCCACCAGAAGCTCCGCACCACTCTCTAGTCCACCCCCGAGCAGTCAATTGGAGTCTGAGCCACTTCATCGCCGCCGGCGAGCTCCCTTAGCTCCGGTGAGCTCTCGAGCTTAACTCATTCATTTCTTCTCTAAAGTTCGATTGCATTCGCTAACATAATCTACTTTGCTTCCTGATCACGTTGTGAACTCCATTGGCCGAGAGCGTCTCTCTCCTGCCCTATCAACGGAGCTCGCCGTCAACCGAGAGGAGGCCGCCGTGGACAGCTCGGCAGAGAGCTCCTAAGCTCAAACCACCACCGCCATTGTGTTCCCCTCACCTCAGAGATGCTCAAAACACCATCAATTTGCCCGAGGCATCGCTAATGGCATCTGGTGCCAGAAAATCGCCGTTGGGCTTCTCTCCAGCCGTCCACCGCCGTCGAGTTTCGCCATCCGTTCCAAAGCCCCAAAACGAGTTCCCCACCTCCTAAGCCACTTCTTGCTTCCCTTGGATCCCACCGGAAGGCGTCGCTGGCGCCGTTCCGCTCGCGCCGTCGCTCTCTGCCTCTCGGCGAGAACAACGAGCGAGAGGTTGACGACGACGACGTGGACACATCGAAGCCGTCCACGTTTTCGTTGCCGTCTAACCTCAGCCATCGGATGGTCTCTTTTCTCGACCGTCCGATCTCACTTAATGCGCTAAATCTTGAGCGCGCGCGCTCCATCGCCGGCCCGGTAGCGATGGGCCAAAGCAGCGGCTCGCTCAGCCATGCAGCTGCGCCACGCAGCCGGTTGCCTTATGGCCGTGGTAGGCCCAACACTGTTCATTGAATTTCCAGAGATTTTTCAATTTCTAAAAATCCAGGAAATCAAATAAAATTTCTGAAAACTAAAAAATTCCCAAATTACACCATCTTGATCGTTTCGAAAACTTATATCACCTCTGTCACGCCAAGTCTCGTGGTATGACAATAGATTGTCACGCCATTACGTACGGCGTGACAGAGGCCACACGAGCCATCTACGCTGGCATGACGCGCGACCTAAGGCTTGCGTGGCAGCTTTGGCCACGCCACCACTTGTGGTGTGATAGAACGTTTTGGCCACATGGTTAAAGGGGTCAGAATTAGAAATAAAGTTGCCGAGGGATTAACTTTAAAATATTAATAAAAAGGATTAATTATTAAAAATTCCCTATTGGATATGTACTAGTAAATCTTTATCCGAAGAAAATGAAACGCTGCCACTCACCATTCATTAGAGCCTTTTTTTTACTTCGGCTATGATTTATAGCTTTTGGCTATTTATAAGAGAAATTATAGAGACATAAATAAGTCGTTTATGGTTTTGACTGATATAAATGAAGTATATATTATAATTAACTTGTAGACTCTGTCTTAAAAAAATATTTCGTTTAAAATTACTTATTATAGAAAAGCTAAAACGTATCATTTACAAGTTGAAAAAAAGAAACCCTTAGTCCTAGCCGAATGAGAGAAAAATCTTTGACTTTATGAGTTTATACATGGACCACTGTACCTCTGGTTGATTAATTACCTCTTCTAGATCTGTTGTCATCATGGAATCGATTCCTTTGCAAGTTCAGCGCGCACTAAAGTGTTTTTTTTTTCGTCCCACGTAATGATTGTTGTGGCGCTTAGATATACTCGATACCATACGTCGATCGACAAATGTCTAGAAAACGAATATCACAATGCGCAAAATACCCGGGACCGACCTGTCGGCAAATGCCTTCAACCTCCATTCTCTACCACGGCAAAGACGGAGAGGGACCGGCCGGCCGGTCGACCGCCCGAAGGAATAACACAACCAACGAACGAAAAGAAAAACCAGAGCACAAGCACCCAAACTAAGGGCCTGTTTGGCAAGTTAAAAGTCATGTGCCTTTTAACTTTTGTTATAGTACCTACCTTTTAAATAGAGTATTTTCTTAAGATAGGGTCTACAAGTTAAACGTAGTACATGTTAAAAACCCAATATCTGTACCAGCCAAAATCGTATGTGGGTATCGGTCTGTTCGTATTCTGTACCGTAAACAGCCAAAATTCAAAAATTTTAACCAAAATTCAATCATAAGGCGCAGCCAAAAAGTTTCCAGCCGATACTACATGCTATGATGTGGTAGGCCCTATTCACCACCCCCAACCCCATAAACAAACATGCACAGATGTACCACCGGACACAGGCCGTATCGATCGAGAGGATAAAGAGAAGCGAGGAACGGATCGGCGAAAGCGAGTCGAGACGGGGTTGCAGGGAAAGCAGCCGCGAAAGCGCCTGCCCGGCGACCGGACGTCAGAAAATCCCGAACGGCGCCACACGAGCGCCTTTCAGGCACGAAGCTTCGGTCTCCCCGCGCGCGCTTCGGTGCATGCACCGGCCGTCCGTAAAATTACCGAAGCTGAAGCTGATGGATGGATGCTCTCGCGCGGCCGTCGCGTCAGGGCGCGCGCGGCACGGACGGACGGACGCACGAGGCGGGCTGAGCAGAGAGATCTGCTGTTGCCTCGTGAAACCTCGTCGGTCGCAAGCCGGCCGCTGTCGCGTCGCGCGTGGTCGTTTTTAGGCCATCTGTTGTTAACCGTGCCGCCGAGCGTAGAAACGACCGCATCAACGCGCGTTTGGGGGTCGGGGGATAGGCCCGCTCCAAAAACCATCTGGCTTATAGCTTTAGTGGCTTATGTCTTTTTAAGATGTATATATTGTATCGACTTTATTTATATCGGTAAAAGTCATGTGTGAATTTTAGTTACTCTGTAATCTCTCGTACGAACAGCCAAAAGTCACAAGCCGCAACTAAAAACCATAAGCCGCAACCATAAAAGAACAAGCCTTGTACTGGTTGTTAGCTTTTTGAGTCATTTAATTAAAAATAAAAATAAAAAATTATTATATTGTCACAGACAACATAATGGAATAAAAGGAAAAAAACAAAAAACTAAAATAAATTTAAATTAGAAACCAACGTATTTTAATTAGCTTTTAACTTTAATAAATTAAAAGAAAAAACTAGAAAAGCTGTTTGAAGTGGGTGTTAGCAACTTATGTCACGTCAGTTCTTTACAAAATAACTACGGCGTTGCGACGTCTCAGGTGAATATACAAATCAGGGGCGAGAAGACAAACGCGTTCACGTTATGGCACAGTAAGTTAATTGGCAGAGATCGACATATGTATCTTGTGATGTCTAAGATGATGTCTAAGATCTTGGCTCCTCGTCTTGTTTGGTTGATGCTTACTTTAGGGTTCGTGCCGGGACAAGACGTGCCCGTCCGTGACGTAGGTGAAAGTCGACTTGGTTTTTTTGTTTAATCCAAGGAACGAGCTGTCGTGCTTTTGGGGCGCCACGTACTAGAGCAATTGAGCCGTGGAACCTCCGGTGAAAAGATGTTTACCGAAGTAACTAGACTAGCTAGATATCATATTTAGCCTTATGGAAGAGTATTTAGTCAAAGGTAACCGAACCGGCCGTCTGGATCCACCTGGACCGATAGGGCCGGATGATTTGGAAAAGCTGGAGGTGACTAGTGTAACAGGAAACGAGGAATCTGGAGAATTTTATGTTTGTGCGGCATGCACACATGGTGGGACCCATCATCTCGCACCCTCTACGTACTAGATTCTAGGTAGAGACTAGGAATTTTAAGATAGAATAGACTAGAAACTTATGTTACTATTTTACTTTCATGGATCATTCACTAATTAATTCAAAACAACAATTAGCTTCTGTTAGAACTTCAAAAGATAGCGTTGGGACCGTTCATTCTGGCTTTAGATTCTAGATAGAATTTTTAAAAGATACTGTTAGGCCCGTTCATTTTGGCTTTAGCTTTCAGAAGTCGAACACGTTGACTTCTTAATTTCGGCTCTTTTTTGGCTTTTCTACTTTTTTCTTTTTCCTTTACATTATCCGTGTAGATATAACAATGTTTTTATTTTTTCTATTTTTCTTTAATTGAATAACCTAGAAAAAAATAACAGCCACTATAATGCAATTTCAGTTAAAAGCCAATAGCCGAAAACCAAAAGCCGCTAAAAAAATGGAATGAATGGACCCTTAAAGTATGATATGAATGTGTATATGTGTTCAAGTGGACACATACGTTAATCTCATGTCAGTTTTATAATCTCATAGGGCTCTTGTTCCCTAGTCTATATATGTACTACTATAGTCACATGGTTGAGGCACATCGAAGTTCCCCGTGCTTGTAATCTTTTCTTATATAATGAATTTCACTTTCATACGCCCATAGTTTTTCTCACAATAGTTTTCCACGTTAATCCGTGCCTTCCGTTCTTATGATCGTCTATTTCTGTTGTACGTTTTATAACAAGTGGTATCCGACCTTTGGGTTAAAAGGTCTACCATATTTTTGTACAATACTTGTAGTATTTGTCGGGTGGGTCCAAATTTGTAGCCCCACCTCCCATACAATTAGGTATAATTCTCTTTTTCAACCACACAACATATGCATTAGTCACCAATGATAGTAGATGAAAACTTACAAAATATTGGGTGGTATTTTTTTCAAAGCAGATGCTAAGTTCAGGTGCAAATAATAGCATTTTTTAAGATAAAAAAGCCCATAAATTGAACTTAGGCTAATATTTTTTGAACTACAAATGATAACTTATGGTGCAACTGATGATAAAAGGTATGAATATAGAGAAGTGAATTGTATTATTTGCTTCTTAAAAAACAATCCATCACGACTCAATAGTGGAGAAATATTTTTTAGGCCAATAATTTATTAAAAATATAGATGGTAACTTAGGGTGCAACAGAGGGTAATTTTTGAATTTTATTTTAAATTAAAAATATTGATAATTTCTGGACTTAGGGTGGCAGCTTGTTAAAACTGCAGCTGATAACTTATGATCAAATTGATCATAAGTTTTGAAGGTTCGAGTTTATTTTTGGGTTAAAAGTGATGATGCCAAAAAATAATGGTAAATTCAAAAAATATGGCAGTAATTTATTAACAATGCATATGATAACTTAGGGTATAGTTGATGGTAGTTTTAGTGTAACTGATGTTAAGTTTTAAAATATTTCAAACTTATCAAAATGATGGTAATTTTGAACTTAAAGTGGTAATTTCTTAAAACAATAATGATAACTTAGAGTTCAAATGATGGTAATTTCTAAACTTTTCTCCAATTCGTATATTGATGGTAATTTTAAACTTATGTTGATGATTTATTAAGTATCAATGGTAACTTAGGGTCTAACGGATGGAACTTTTATTTTTAGTTGTATTTTTTAACTTCTTGAGTTACATGACGTAATTTAGTAGTAAATGTTATAGATAGAAGACTAAATATTTCTAAGATTATTCCAAAAAAAATGAATGCTCTTTTCTAAAGAGCACCAAGAGGTCTAAACGAGTAATAGCAAGCCCAAAATGGAGTTGCCTAGCTGCCATGGCTTTTCAGCTCGGATGTCTTAGCCTTGGTCTAATCCAAGTCTAAAAGACCAGAACCGCATGCAGGGAGAGCACCGGCCACCATTTTCCTTGTCTAATATAATGGCCGCTGCCGTCGATGATGTTAATTTTCCTCCCATCATCTCCGTGATCTCCGTCGACTCCGACGATCTCCACCTCCTCGCACCTCCATTGCCACCACCTCCTCCTCGGACGAGCATCGGACGAGCAGCTCCACCAATTCCACCTCCCTCCCCTCCCGTCTCCCATCATTGTCCGCGCCCTCCCTTCCCACAGCCTCACCTTCTAGCTCTGGCTCTCAGCCTTGTTGAATAATCCAGCACATTCACCGTGGTTGAAAGTCTTTAGTCGTATGTCATGGTCGAAGTCGTAGAGTACTGTTGTAGTCGTAGATTTACTGTGGCGGTCATAGAGTACTATGGCAGTCATGGAGTTACTGTGTAGTCGTAGAGTTACTGGTCATAAGTCGTAGCAGCTGTGGTATAGTCGTAGTGGTCGTGGTCGTAGTTGTAGTCGTAGTGGTTGTGGTTGTAATCGTAGCGGTTGTGGTCGAATAGTTATTCTAACAGTCGAAAGTGCTCGACACGTACTCAATCCAAGTGAGAGCACATTCTCCGCTTTGTTAGCTCATGCGCGTCATGGCTTGGGTCCATGGGATTGTGCAGGTAGTGAGGCATAATAAGGTGGCTTAACCACCAGAGTTTGACTAGGATTTCCTGTATATAGATGTCTAATACAATAAAAAACGCTACTGGATTTCCAGCAGCACAAAAATGCTTGTGTTCTTGCTTTATTCTCCCCACTTCGTGTGTGTTCGAGTGTGAGCTCAAGCGTATTGATCGGCCAAAGTTCTCGACAGTTGGTATCAGAGCCAGGGAACGCTAATCCATGATGAAGCTAGGTGATTCCGCATCACCCTGATGGTCCAAGTCTTCATCGCAACATCCTAGATACTGCACCGATAATAGCGACAGTGCTCTAGTGGTATAAAGGGTGATGAAGGAGGTCAGGGGATTTGCGGTGTATCCGACACTCACAAAGACAAAGTATGGTGATTGGGCCTTGATGATGAAGGTCATGCTCTAGGCGAGCAAGCTCTGGACGTTGTCGACACCGACGGGGCTGAATTCTAGGAGGACAGGATGGCACTGAAGGCCATCATGTGCGCCGTTTCACCGGAGATGTTCTCCACGCTTGCCGTCAAGGCAACCACCAAGGAGGCATGGGATACCCTGAAGACAATGCGCGTCAGCATTGATCGAGTGTGCAAGGCCAATGCTAAGAAGCTCTGCAAGGAGTTCGAGAGCATTGCATTCTATGACGGGGAGTCTATCAACGACTTCACGTTGAGGCTCACTGGACTGGTAAACCAGCTTAGCACTCTCGGCGACCCAGAGCCGCCGCACAAGGTCGTCGAGAAGTGCCTACGTGTTGTCCCCCCAGGTTCTCCCAAATTGCTCTGTCAATTGAAACTCTACTTGATGTCTTGATGCTCTCGGTGGAGGAAATGACCAGGAGATTGAAGGCGGCAGAAGATCGTCTAGACCCGGTGCCTGTCACCAGAGATAGCGGGAAGCTGCTCCTCACGGAGGAGTAGTCTGCGTGGATGAGGGAGCGGTAGTAGGGGGAGGGATCCCCTGGCGGTTCCAATTGCCACAACCGCCGCCACAAGCATCCGTGACGACATGCTTATAGCTGTGGCATGGACAAAAGTAGGGAAATGCTAGGATCTGGTGGAGAACGTGACTTCTCGAAGGACAAGTGCCACAACTATTACAAAATGGGTCATTGGGCCAAGATTGTCGCAGCTGGCAGAAGCGGGCCGAGGCTCATATGGTGCAAGGCGATGATGATGAGGCCACACTCCTGATGGCCAGGACCGAGTCCTCGATGCAGCAAGCCACAGTCTCTATGACAACTCATAATGGCTTCGACGATAGTTTCGACCGTGCTTTCGACCGCGCTTTCGACCACTGCTTCGACTGCTCCTTCGACCATGGCTTCAACTGCTCCTTCGACTACGGGTTCGACCACTCATCCCCATTGCCTCAAAGCAGGCCCCTCCGACTGGTCGAGGCGGAGGTCTTCGCACAGCTAGATCGGGAGGAGGCACGCGACGACGGGCTTTGGTACCTTGATACCAGAGCGATCAACCCATGACTGGTTCTCGCGAGGTATTCTCCGAGCTAAGCTCCAAGGTGGTCGACACAGTGAAGTTTGGCGATGGCTCTGTCGTCAACATCAAGGGGTGTGGAACGATCCTCTTCGCATGCAAATCCGAGGAACATTGCACCCTTACAGGGGTGTACTATATTCCCTGGCTCACCACCAACCTCATCAGTGCCGGACAGCTTGATGAGATGGGGTACCGAGTGCTGATTGACGACGAGATCCTAAGGATACACGATGAGCAGTAGTGTCTATTGGTGAAAGTCAGGCACTTACCCGCCTGTCAGCAAGGAGCTCGGAGGAGGTGTGGTGGTGGCACGCAAGGTATGGTCATCTGAATTTCCAGGAATTGCGCAATCTCACACTTGAGGAAGCTGGACAACCAGAGCTCGTTGATGATCTTCATCATGTACGAGCCTGGGTCCAAGACGTACCACATGTACAATCCTGTCACCCAGCGCGTGCATGTAACCTGTGATGTCGTCTTCGATGAAATAGCGTAGTAGGACTGAAGCACTCATGGTGAGGAAGGTATGGTGAGTAGACTGGAGCCTTTCACCGTGGAGTATACTGTCAAGTATGTACCAGGGGCGGTAGGGGCCATTGGCACAGATGGAGATCAGGGATCGCCACGCACACCCATTGGTGCAGGCATGGGCAACACCACAATGCCAGGCACAATGGTGTTTTCCTCGCCGCCAACGAACCCAGGAGGGGCACTTGATGCTGGCCATGATGACGCACTGCTTCGGTATCGCACCATTGACAACATCATCGAGCCAAGCTCACCCTGCGGTTTCGCAGCACACGACCTCGACTCTGCTGGGCTACTCTTCATCACTGCTGATGAGGTAGTATCCTTTGGTGAAGCAGAGCAGCTCGAGGGTTGGCGCAAGGTGATGCTCGAGGAGATGAAGTCGATCGAGGACAACAACACTTAGGAGCTTATCGATCTCTCCGCTGGCCACTGACCCATTGGGCTCAATAGGTCTACAAGGTGAAGCACGATGACACGACGCCATCACCAAGTACAAGGCACGACTGGTCGTGAAGGGCTATGTGCAATGGGCCGATATCAACTTCGAGAAAGTGTTTGCTCCCGTGGCACGCATGGAGTCAATCCGGTTGCTACTTGCTGTGGCAGTGCACGAGGGGTGGCTAGTCCATCACATGGACGTCAAGTCTATGTTCCTCAATGACCACCTGATGGAGGAGGCGTATATGGCCCAGCCGCCTGGGTTCGTCATTGACAACCGCGAACGCAAGGTACTCCGGCTCCAAAAGGCACTCTACGACCTTTGCCAAACACCAGAGCGTGGAACGCCAAGCTTGATGCCAGCCTATCGACATTGGGGTTTCACAAGAGCGTCTTCAACATGCTGTGTACACATGCGGAGATATATCGCATCGACTAATCGTCTGTTTGTGCGTCGATGACCTGATCATCACCGGAATTGAAGTCGTTGACATTCGCACGTTCAAGGCTGACATGAAGAAAATGTTTCAAATGAGTGACCTTGGGTTGCTCTCCTACTACCTCGGCATTGAAGAGCCAAGGGTTAAGAGCCATCTCCTTGTGCCAATAGGCCTATGCGCTCAAGGTGCTCGAGAAGAGCGGCATGGAGGACTGCAACAGCTATCAAGCGCTAATGGAAACTCACTTGAAGCTGAGCAAATTGAGCTCCTGCCCACTGGTAGACGCCACCCAATATCAGAGTATTATCGACAACCTCCGATATTTGGTGAACACGCAGCCGGACATAGCCTATGCAGTGGGCTACACGAGCCGATTCATGGAGGAATCGTACGAGGACCACCTGGTCGCGGTCAAGCACATGCTGCGCTACATTGCCGGAATGCGCAACCACGTGTCTACTATAGGAGAAAGAGAGACGGTTGGCCACTGCTGTTGGGATTCAATGACAGCGACATGGCCAACAACGTTGACAACCGGAGAAGCACCACTAGGGTACTCTTCTTCCTCGGATGCTAGCCCATTGCTTGGCAGTGGCAAAATCAAAGGGTGGTAGCGTTGTTGTCCTGTGAGGTGGAATACATCGCCGCAATGACTGTAGTGTGTCTAGGCATCTGGCTAGCTCGATTGATGGGCGAATTTCTCTGCTTAGAGCCTAGAGCATCAGTGCTCAAGGTGGACAACAAGTCTGCCATTGCTTTAACCAAGAATCATGTCTTCCACGATCGGAACATGCACATCAACACTTGCTTTCACTACATCCGGGAGTGTGTTGATGGAGGTAAGATCATCCTCGAGCATGCTCGCACAGAGGAGCAGCTCGCAGACATTCTCACGAAGCCACTCGGGCGCATCAAATTCCTAGACCAGTGCACAAGGATTGGCGTCATTGAGATCACAGGAGAACGCGGCAATGATTAGGGATGAGAATGTTGAATAATCCAACATGTTTACCGCGATCGAAAGTCGTAAGTCGGAGCTCATGGTCGAAGTCATAGAGTATTGTTGCAGTCATAGATTTACTGTGGTGGCCGCAGTCGTAGTGTTACTGTATAGTCGTAGAGCTACTAGTCATAAGTCGTAGCGGCCGTGGTCGTAATTATAGTGGCCGTGGTCATAGTCATAGCGGCTATGATCATAGTTGTAGTGGTTGTGGTCGTAGTCATAGTAGTCGTGGTTATAGTCATGGTAGTCGTGGTCGTAATCGTAGTAGCTGTGATCGTAGTCATAGCGGCTGTGGTCGAAGAGTTGTTGTAATAGTCGAAAGTGTTCGACATGTGCTCAGTCCACGCGATAGCACGTTCTTCGCTTTGTTAGCGTCATACGCGTCATGTCCTGGGTTCGTGGGATCGCGCAGGTAGTGATGCGTAATAAAGGTGGCTTAACCACCAGAATTACATTAGAATTTCTTTTAAATAGTAATCCAATACAATAGAAAATACTGTCAAATTTTCGGCAGTATAAAAACTTTTATATTTTTGCTATGCTCTTTCATCTTCATATATGTTTAAGTATGAGATGAGACGTGCTCACCGGCCGAAATTCCTGACAAGCCTCCACCTCCTTCGCGTCCTCCTCGCCTCCCCGCTCCTCCTCCCGCGCGCCTCCGCCCCAGAGAGCCCACTCAGCATCCTCGAGCTCGGCTCCGGCACTTGCGCCGCCGTCCTCGCCCTGGTCCCACCCTCCCCACGCGCGTCGTCCTCTCCGATCTCCCCGCGGCTCCGTTTCCGTCGTCCCGCTCCCCTGGGGCGACGCCTCCGCGATGGAGGCCGTCGCCGCTGCTCTGCCGCCGGCGTCTCGGTTCGACCTCGTCGTGGCGTCGGACGTGGTCTACTACGAGGCATTGGTTGACCCCTTGATGGAGACGTTGCGGTTATTCGTGAAGGGGGAGGTGGTGTTCTTGATGGCGCACATGAAGAGGTGGAAGCGCACGGACAAGAAGTTCTTCGGGAAGGCGAGGAAGGTGTTCGACACTTCGACGTCGAGGTGGTGCACGAGGACCCGCCGCTCGAAGGGTGGCGCCACGGGCCGGTGGTCTACCAGTTCACGGCGAAGAAGCAGCATGGAAAGAAGTGAAGAAGCTGCCTGAAGGTAATTTCTGCTTGCTTGCCCATGTGCATGCTGTGCTGTTGTTATTTGTTGGCTGCTAGATTCTACTGTTAGAATTAAACAGGAAACGTTTCTTGTGAACAATGTGACATTGTGCAACTGAGGACCGAACTTGGTCGTGTACCGGCTTGGATTTGTTTGGTGCTGTTCTGCTGGTTTAATTTATAGTTGATTCATGAAGCACGATTTAAGTGTCAGGTTGCAGTTTAGAATTTCATGAATATAGAAGATGCTTATCTATAGTAATACATAAAATGAACTATGCAGTAGTTGACACATACCTTATCAACGTTATAGTGGATGTTCCAACACTTGGGTAGGCAGGTGTAAGGCCAATTCAGAAGGGGCGCATCTAAGATTTAGTAGAAACTAAAGATACGCAGGAAAGATACAGGTTCAGTAGTGCGTGTTCATTGTATCTATGGCCCATGGACCGTCAGAATAGGCCTTCACCAGATGTAGTGCAAGAATTTAGCTTGATTTGTATCAGCAACCGTCTGAGATGGGTTTTTTTTGTAATAGTGCATACAAAAGCAAACATATTGTGCATATATAAAGGAGACCAACAGACTTGGAGAGCGTTCATATTAGCTTCTGCTTCTAGTTTCTAGTTTGAGAAATCAGAAGCTAATATAGAATATATGGTTTCTCGAAGCGGCTTCTTCATTCCTCTCGCTCTGAGGATAAGGCAGGGAGATTACAGGCACAGCACGTACTTTACTCCTCTCGCTCCTATCTTACATATGCATCTTTTACTTACTTTTTTTATCACTCACTTTCTTATTTTAAAAGCCGCTTCTTTCAAATACTATCATATACTGTAGCCAATTCCAACACCCCTACCCACCTCTGGCAACCGAACAGAGGGAGGTGAACTGAATCATTGGTTGCATTGGACGAGGTTGCCTTCGCATAACCATTGGACCCCTCCAGGCTCCTTCAGCGTCCCATCAGATGAGGTGTGTGAAAACCTGCATAGAGAAATTGGCGGTGCAAAGTACATCGCCATGGGCATCTTCGGCGGAAGGCTTGGCAACGGTGCTTCAAACTTCGGTGCACTTATGGCCTGGCAAATCGAAGGTCGAAGATTGTAATCCGGGTGTGCACACCAAAGACCGACAACCATTAAGAATCTCCCATCGACTGCATTAAGAATCTCGTTTCTTCCATAGAGATCCCACACCCATTGAACCAGCTTGATCTCTCGTCGCCGTCTTCCTTCAGCACAACGGGCCTCCTTCCGCAGGCAATCTCCAGTGCAAGAATGCCAAAACCGTACACGTCAGATTCTTTGCTTGCTTTCCCAGTGGTGACACACTCTGGAGCCAAGTAACCCATTGTCCCAGCTATCACTGTAGTTTGTGAGCCTCGGTCGTGGTCGACAAGCCGTGCAAGCCCAAAGTCACCAAGCTTAGCGTTGAATGCAGAATCAAGCATCACATTGCTCGGCTTGACATCACGGTGCACGACACATTGCTCCCATTCCTCCTGGAGGTACAGGAGAGCAGATGCAACGCCGATGGTGATCTTGAACCGCAAGGGCCATGTCAGGAAGTTAAATTGTCATAGAGGTGTATGTACAGGCTTGTGATGACTCGTGTCATTATCATCGAAACATGACATTTAATATATCACTTGATATATGAATATGTACCGAAGGATATCGCTCTTGGAGTCGGAGTTAGATGCGGATAGTGCTGGATGCCTATTTACTTCTTCCGTATTTGCTCCGTAAGCCTTCAGTCGGTCAGTCAGACAGAATTTATTCGCTCCGTTTGTACCCCTAGGTGCACGTGCGTATTCGCTCCGTTTGGGGATATTTTTTTTTGTGTATTTTGAAGGGGAATTGAGAGGGGAGATGAGAATGAAAAAAAGCGACGCTCCCCAACTGCAGGAAATCCGGCCGCAGCAGCAGCCGCCTACTGGCTGGAGGCCCATGACTTCCAACTTAGCCCAACTAGCCGAATTTACTCCAGTTGAGATCTCGCCTGCAGCTCGGCTCATTTGAGCTTTAGTTTTGACTCGTGATTTGTGACCTCTAGTTTTTTAATTTTGTTCTTTTCTAGGTTTGTTTTTACTTTTGTGCCTTTTCTATTTTTCACGTATTCTTTTGTATTGTGCATGATGGGATAACCTATTTTTTAAAAAAATTTAATTACACTAGAAAAAGCTACCCTTAGCTAAAAAAATGTTAAATAATAAAAAATCAAAAAATTAAACCAAAATAAGCACCAGCGGCCCCGGGGCCCTTCGTCCACTGCTGTTTTCCGCCGCTCTGACCGGCTCGGTCGGCAGTCGTCACGGCGGCCTCCCCGCGTACGAAAAGACAGCGAATTCCCGTTGCGTTTTCCCGAGCTTTTTCCCTGCTCCGTCCCCACACGCACCGTACGGGCGGAACGGTCGCGGTCACGCATCCACGAAACTTGGCTAAGCAAAGCGAAGCAAAGCAGAAGTAACGGCACGAGCCAACGAAACGAAGTCGCGGCCGCGTCTGCCACGCCGCCCGAACCAGGCTCGACGTCCGAGACCCGGCAAAAGTCGCGGATTTGCCGGGCCATGACTGGAACGCTCCCTGGTTGGACTGGCCGATCCCGTGGGGCAGATCGCGGTCACCCGTCCCGCCGGTGGATTCCCACCGGCACCGGCACCGGCACGGCGTCTTGGTGGTGTTGGGGACGACTAGCTCGGTCGTACTCCCCCGTGTGGGGCTCAGCGCAGCACACGCCACAAGTTTATCCTTGCGGCCGTGTCACTGTGATGTCGGCCTATTCTTTTGGGCTTTTAAAATTAATTTTTAATTTTTACTATAATATCTAACTTTTAAACAAAGTATTTTCTTAAGATGTGGTCTACAAGTTAAACGATCTATACGTTAAAAGTCCAATATCTGTATCAATCAAAATCACAAGTGAGTATCTGTCTATCTGTAATCTGTACCGTAAACAACTAAAATTCAAAATTAAAAGCCAAGTCGCGGTAGAAAGAAACAGGCCGTCGTCTCGCACACTCGCACGACGCACCTTTTGTGTGAGTGGGTGAAGAGGGAGCACTGAAATTTGTTTTTTTCGTGTGTAGACTGAATTTAGATTTGAAACTTGGTGATATGGTAGATATTTTACTATTTCTAAATTTTGTTTGTTTTCTGATTTTTACTAGCCCCGCTCGTTTGGGTTTAGGCTTTTAGCTTCCGGCTTATTTTTTATTATTCCTAAATTTTGTCTTTTTTCTGATTTTTTGAGCTTTTTTGCCGGTTCTTTTTTCCCGTGTTCGTTTGCATTATACGTGCTGGGCTAACCTGTTTTTTATTTTTAAATTTTTTAAATTTAATTATGCCAAATAAGTCACCATCAGTTACAATACAAAATAAGTCAGCTACAGTAAAAATTCAGCCATAAGTCATGCTTATTCAACCCAAATAAACGCCCTGTTATATCATACCTTATCTGCACAATTTTGTTTTCAAAATTTTTCATAATTATTTGGACATTTTTTAAGGAATTGAAGCACTGCTAGAATAAGATATAGTGTAAGCACTACATGTACAGTGAAGCATTACAGCCTACACGTTATATATTGTTGAGGAACCATCGCTGGCGACCAGTCCGATCGATTTCTCTGTTTATGCAAAACAAGATCAATCACAGAAGACAGAAAGTAATATATTGAAACACAGATAGGTAGAGAGAATTCCTAGTCTTTCTTTATTGCTTTCTTTCTGATTCCATGTGTACAAAATAGTCAATAGTGTTCCCTATTTATAGTCTAATTGTGAGGTGCCCACCATGGGCCAAGGCTTCAAGCCTAGACCCAGGTTTCCTAACACTCCCCCTTGGGCACTCATCTGACACGTTCATGCCTTGTCAAAACAATGAGATAGTTTTCACTGTCCGATCCAATTGTTTGCACGAATCCTAGAGGCATGATCTCTCATCCACCACGCGTCAACACGATTTTTCACATGTCCCCTTCACAAAATCACCCATCTTCTCTCTCTTAGTTGCACTCGCTCTACACCACCATAGCAGACCAGGGATGCACAACGCACAGCTGTGGCAGGGTGTGCCCCCACCGGTGTCCTTGTTGCCGACATTCTTGTTGCCAGTGAGTTCCTAGGTGGCTCCTCGACATCTTTTCGTGCAAGGCGGCGAGAGCGGCAAGGCGCATCGTAAGCAGCTGCGAGTGAGCGAAACAGCATGCATCCCAAACTCGTCTGCTAGCTAGCATCCTCCCTGTAAGCAAGATTCTATGTGGTTCTCCGATTGCTCCTTGTGGAAGATGTTGAGACTAATGTACAGAGTACATTTCTTCTGAAAATTTTGCTATTTGTTCTTTGAAATGTGATTGAACTTGTCTAGTTTTTTTATTGTGAAACTTGACTGAAACCTTCTTGAAACTCGCTCAAAATTTTCAAATTTTATTGATACTCTGAAACTTGGATGTTTCTTAGATATTCGAACTTGGTGAATCTCTTCTAAAACACTTTTCAATCAAGTTTGAGATCTTGAAAGTTGAAACTTTAGGTTTTAGTAAGTTCTAGTTTTGAAGCCTACTAAAACTTTTCAAAACTTTTTTTGAAACTTTGTGAACTTGCTCGATATTTCAACCTTTCAAACCTGAAACTACTATGAACCTTGTCGTGTTTGTGAAACTCCCTTCAAATATCATGAAACGTTGCTATCTACTCTTCATGATACAGGGTGTTCCAAATCTAAAACATAAAGTTATAGTGATTTTCAAACTCTAAAACTCAAGTTTCATAGAGTTTCAATTTTTTATTTTTTTGGGAAACTTGACTGAAACCTCCTTGAAATTTGGTCAAAAATTTCAGATTTTGTTGATACTCTTTAGATATTCAAACTTGGTGAAACTCTTCTAAAACTCTTTTCAATCAAGTTTTATATTTTGAAAGTTGAAACTTCAGGTTTTACTAAGTTTCAGTTTTAGAACCTACTAAAACTTTCAAAAACTTTTTTAGAACTTTGTGAAACTTGCTCGATACTTCGGCCTTTCAAACCTGAAATTGCTATGAAACTTTTCATGTCTATGAAACTCCCTTCAAACATCATGAAGCTTTGCTTCCTACTTCTGATGATTTGGGGGATTTCAAATATAAAACATGATGTTTCAACGTTTTTCAAATTATGAAACTCAAGTTTCACTGAGTTTCAATTCTGATTTTTTTGTGAAACTTGATTGAAACCTCTTTGTAACGTGACTGAACTTGGCTAATTCATTTTTGTGAAACTTGATTGAAACCACCTTGAAATTTGCTCAAAATTTTAGATTTTGTTGAAACTTTGAAATTTGGAGGTTTTTGAGATATTCAAACTTGGTGAAACTATTCTAAAACTCTTTTCAAATAAGTTTCAGATTTTGAAAGTTGAAGCTTCAATGTTAGTATGTTTCAATTTTGATACTTCAAGTGTTAGTACGTTTTAATTTTGAAACCTACTGAAATTTTTGAAAACTTTTTTCAAAAGTTTGTGAAACTTGGTTGATACCTTGACTTTTCAAACCTGAAGTTGATATAAAACTTGTTTTGTCTGTGAAACTCTCTTGAAGCAGCATGGAACTTTGCTATCTGCTCCCGATGATATAGGGAGTTTCAAATCTAAAACATGAAGTTCCAGTGTTTTTTAAAGTCTAAAACTCATGTTTCACACAATTTTAATTTATTTTGTGAAACTTGATTGAAACCTCTTTGAAATATGATTGAACTTGTCTAAATTTTTTTGGTGGAACTTGTCTAAAATATACTCTGAAGCTCAGAGGTTTTTAGATATTTAAACTTTGTGAAACTCTTCGAAAACTCTTTTCAATCAAGTTTCATATTTTGAAAGTTGAAACTTTAGTTTTTATTAAGTTTTAGTTTTGAAACCTACTGAAACTTCAAAAAAATTTTGAAAACTTTGTGAAACTTGCTCAATACTTTGACCTTTCAAACTTAAAACTGATATGAAACTTGTTGTGTCTGTGAAGCTCTATTAAAACATCATGAAACTTTGGTGTCTGCTCCCGATGATATAGGGGGTTTCAAATCTAAAACATGAAGTTCTGGTGTTTGTCAAATTTTAAAACTCAAGTTTCATGGAGTTTCAATTATGAAACTTGGAGATTCATAAATGAACTTCATTATTCAAATCTGAAAGTTGAAATTTTGGGTCTCCTAGTTTCAAGTCGGCTTTGCCCAGTGACGTTTCAAGTGGTGATGAGATTTTCGAGGCCCTTGTGAGTTGTAACGAAGTCTACGCATAGAGGAGGTTAACGATGAGCTCACGCTCACGCTCTAATGTGGACGATGGAGGATGCCTACGAGGTCTCCTATGTGCTTTGTGAGCGGGACAGAAGATGGCAACGAAGTCTCCCATGTGCTCCATGCGTGGAACAAAAGACAACTACAAGGTCTATCACATGCTCTATGTGCGAGACGAAGGATGGCTACAACTGACAAGGTCTCACATGGAGCAGCTGAGCAGGTCATCCATGGGCTCGACGATGGAGACGACGACTGGTTCGATGGGCTCAGTGAGGAATGTAAATGGATTGAACGAGGCAAGTCTGGTTGTCCCACTAAAATACATCCTAAGGTTAGAAGCTATCATTGTTAGTACGGAGGTACAATTATGGCCTTGTTCATTTCGGCTTGAGATTCTGGTTTCTGATTTATTTTTTTATTATTCATAACTTTCGTCTTTTTCTGACTTTTGGATTTTTTGAGCTTTTTTGCTGGTTCTTTTTTCATGTATTCGTTTGCATTGTCTGTGATGGACTAACCTGTTTTTTCTATTTTTAATTTTTTTAAAATTTAGTTACGTCAAATAACCTACTATCAGTTACAGTGTAATTTCAGTTAGATATAGTATAATTTTAACTATAAATAAATTTATTTTAGTCTAACCGAGCGGCACCTCCGTAACGCAGCGGAGCATAGTAGCTTCCTTAAAAAAGATCTTATCATCCGCGTTGTAAGGATTGTTTGTGCGTTACTGCTCTCTGGTCAGTCTAGTGGTGTCGAGGTCTCGCCGGTGCCTGCTTTCACCGACTCCACCTGCTCCAAAAACAAAGTTCGGACCAACTAACACGGACCCACAATTACCCGAGGCCCTTGCGGCATAAACACCGTCAAAATGTTTATTCGATTTCTTGTCCCCTTCCCCTTGACGAGCAGCGAGCCTTCCCCTTCCCTTCCCTTCCTTCCCGCCGGTGGCAACGCCTAGAAGCAGCAGCCGGAGCGGCGGAGCGCGATTCGAATCTCCCGGTGAGCGCGCGGTCCCGGAGGGATGGGCACGCCGGAGTTCCTGGACCTGGGGCGGCACTGCAGCGTCGGAGACTGCAACAAGATCGACTTCCTCCCCTTCACCTGCGACCGTTGCGACCACGTACGTTTCTGCCTCTCCTGTTCCTCTGCCCGTTTGGTGTGTTCATGCTTCGTTGCCCAAATTGGATTATTGGTGTGACTTGTGAGCAGATTGGTGTGTAGAGCTTGCTGTTCTTTTTGGCTGTCTTATGGTTTTTAGCTGAAATTTTTGAATTTTAGTTGTTTATGGTACAGATTACGGAGAGATGATACTCACTTGCGATTTTGGTCGGTACAGATGTTAAACTTTTAACGTGTACTACGTTTAACTTATAGGTCCCGTCTTGAGAAAATACTCTGTTTAAAAGTTAGGTACTGTAGCAGCTGCGAAAAGCCGGGTGGCTTCTTGCCTACCGAACACCCTCTAAGTATTGTTCTGTAGATTATGGAACCCAAGAATTGGTCTTTCTATGGAAATCTCATACATGCTGTATCTTGAAATAGATCTTGGGAGCAGTAGCTTGGGTTTCACTGTAACGCTCTAAGGTCTAAACCGGTTTAGGTTGAACTCTATACTGGATAGGCCACACACACGTAGCAATCCACTTGTGCTTTCATTCTCGTTTCGCGCAAAACGGTTAATCGAGGATACTACCATTGGAATTTCTAGACTTATATGTAAGTGCTTCTCAAGTTAAGCTAGCAAGGTGGGATTAACTCAGAAATTCATGTACACACGAGATCCGCACGCGCCCATGTAACCGCGAGAGTCGGCTCTGATACCATTTGTAACGCTCTAGGGTCCAAACCGGTTTAGGTCTAACCTCATACTGGATAGGCCATGCACACGTAGCAACCCACTTACGCTTTCGTCCTCGCTTCGCGCAAAACGGTTAACCGATGGTGCTAACATTGGAACTCCTAGGCTTATATGTAAGTGCTTCTTAAGTTAAGCTAGCAAGGTGGGACTAATCCAGAAATTCATGTGCACACACATATGGACCAATATGAGTCGGGGTATCACATTCACATTGACTGGGCTTTAGGTGGCTGACTCCTATGCACTATTAACATCAAGAGCTGAAAAAGGGTAGGTTGCTTAATCGGTCGTATTAATACCTGGGCAACATGAATGGAGAGGCTTTTTTGGCCGTTTGGTGGAATAGAGCTGATGTATCTAACGTTGACCAAGAGTATGACCCTTTATGAGGTGCTTTTGCTCCCTTTGGTGAAATATAGTTCTTGTGTCTTGTGTCACTGCTTGGGGTTCATCTACTAGTGACACGCTCTGTATGCCCTTTTTCTCCCTTGAATGTGAAACCGTATTCTGAAGAATCAAAATGTGCAATAAATAAGTTAATTCATTGGATCAAATGGGTTTTTGACGAAAGTTCATTGTCTCCTTGCGCTTGGTTCTTGGATACCCACATTCATTTTGAAAATCCAAAATATAAAGCTGGTTAGTTCCCCTTCTCTCGCACAAAAGTAAACGAAACTTTCAGAAAAGTATATTATGGAAGAAACATCAAACCAGACGTGTCTTCATGAAAAATGCTAGCCTTTTCTAACCTGAAAGAAATATCAGCCTCTTCATGTGTATAATGGCCTGAATCACCTCTTAATACATTACATAATAATAAGCACCTGATGGGGAATAGAGTTTGTTACGGAATTGTATGTCAAAGATTGGTCATATCAGTATTCAGCGAAGGCATATAATTGTTGAGTGCCCACTGCAATTACATAAAGTGCCTTTTGGATTGGACACATTTTTTCCTTCAGTAAGTAACAAAATGGTGGGCACTAACAAATTGGAAACAAGGGAAAAGAAAAAAGATTTAATTGATGAGGAATGCTGTGTTGTTACCTATTGAGTGACGTTGATGATGATTGAGGATGATGAGGGGCAAAAAAAAAAAAACAATAGTGGCACTTGTATTCGCACCTACATGTTGTGTCAGATGCATGTCCTGAATCCTGTATGCAGCGATTGATTAGGGTGTTCAAAGTTACTGTTTTTGCTTTCCCCCTCTGCTGCTTCTACTTGCCATGATTGACATTGCAACATGCAGTTCCTAGATTACCTGACGTTTTACTGCCCTTAATTATTTGTCTAATCTAACTTTGAAGCGTGAAACTTCGAAATTACAAATACCCCCTTTTATTGTAGTGTCTAAATGTAATGGATAGATTGGGTTTTAACCTTTTTTTGCAATTTTATTTTATTCTTTCGCACTTCCTGGCTTTCTGAATGTAAAGCAATATTGTACTAAAGATGGTTTGCATGTGTAATTAAGAATTAACATTTGTGTCGAGGTAATTATATCTGCATGTTTCCATAGAATGCGTAGTATTTATATTTGTGGAAACTGAGCTTATTTTGCCCTTTGAAGTCCATGGACATCTTTTGTATTGCCACAAAGCTTACTTCTCGCATTTCTTGTTTATATTCATCACTAAATACTGTTAGCCGGAGTGCTAATTTGTTTATTGGATCGTTGTTTAGGTCTTTTGCCTTCAGCACCGAAGTTGCACTTCACACAAATGTCCAAATGCAAATCGGAAGGATGTCACTGTCCTCATCTGCCCACTCTGTGCTAAAGGAGTCCGCCTGAATCCAAATGAAGACCCAAACATCACCTGGGAGTTTCACGTTAATACTGACTGTGATCCATCAAATTACCAGAAAGTAAAGAAGAAAAAGAAATGCCCAGTTGCTGGGTGCAGAGAAACACTGACATTTTCAAACACAATCAGATGCAAAGATTGCACCAAGGAACACTGCCTGAAGCATAGATTTGGGCCTGATCACAAGTGTCTGGGGCCAAGAAAGCTGAAACCTACCTTCCCCTTTGCAAATATGTTAAGGAGAAGTCAGAAAGTGGAGACACGTTCGAACAGCAGTAACAACAGTTCTTCGTGGTGGCGCTCCAGCCTTCTGAATGCTGCATCAAATTTCAGATTATCGGCTGAAGCTGGAATGCAAAAACTGAGCACTGCAACTAGCCAAGCCTTCCAGAAGGCTAAGGACGGAATCTCTCCGAACAGCAGCAGCAGCAGTGACCACGTGGAGCAATGTGTTCATTGCCCAGCAAGATTTTCCACTGTGGGGGCCTTAATCGAACATATCGAGAAATCCCATCAGAACATCTCGCAATCAAGTTGCAGCGGGGTGACAATTGATGTTTGCCCAAAATGTAGCAAGGGCTTTCGAGATCCAGTGTTGCTTGTGGAGCATGTTGAGAGGGACCATGGAGGAACGTCGAGAGCATAAAGCTGCTCGCGAGTACTGTATGCCTATGTGCTCTGTATTGTAATTTACTCCTCATTATAATCGATTGGATTATGCTAGTCTGAGCTCTGGGCTCGAAGTGTGCCCATGAAGGAAAGTATGGTTTGTTGGCTGTTTGAAAACAAGCCATTGTCAAATTGAACCTCGTACTAGAAACTAGAAATTAAAAGTATATCGGTTAAAAGAATATACTTGTGATTGGTTGAACACGCCAATTTAAGGTGGTGATCATTTGAGCTTATTTTTGGTGGCTTATGGCTGAAAAGCATTGTGAATTTGGTGAAAAAATCTTGTGGTGAAGAGGTTTATTTAACATAATTAAATTTAAAAAAATTAAAAAATATAAAAAATATGTTAGCCCATCACAGACAACGCAAAACGAATACAGGGAAAAAAAACGGGTAAAAAAGCTAAAAAAAAGTCAAAAGTTCAGAAAAAGACGAATTTATAAATAGTGAAAAATAAACCAGAAGCTAAAGCTAAAACGATCACAACCTAAGAGGTTTGTAGTTGTGGCTTATGTTGAGCCCGAGGTTTCGTTACTTTGCTTACCATTAGCTACTAGCAATTGGTGTCATGTTCTTGGCACACGAGTGCAAGGCTTAGGTCCAGGATCGTCGGCGTAGCTCCCCTTCTCGCTCTGCTCCTTGAACTCCAGGATCGTCGGCGTGACGGTCACCTTCACCCCGTCCGGCGCCACGACAGTCACATTGGACGTCTCGGGCTTCACCGACACCTTAGTCACCGTCCGCGTCAACGTGCGGAAGTGGGTGCGGCTGTCGAAAACCACGACGAACGATGGGTAGTTGAGCCCGGCAGGGCCGCCGGGGAGCGTCCTCACGCATTTGACCAGATCGGGCACGAACTGGCGCAGCTGCTCCACGGTGTAGTTAAGCGTGCACATGAAGTCGACGTAGTCCTGCGCGCCGGCGTCGTACACCGAGCCAGGGTCCAGCACGAGCTGCGGACGGACGTGCCCGGCCCCGGCTGCCAGCGGCGTCGCGCTCGTAACGTTGGCATCGTCGAAGACCGGGTTGTCGAGGATGTCCCTGCCGCTGTTGTCGAGCGTCCCGGCGGTCGTCATCAGCGCGGACCGTAGCATGGCCCGCGTCCAGTCACTGTGCTTCTTCCTGCGATTCAGCAGGGCCCCATCCATCTACTTCATCCTCTTTCTCTCTCACCTCTCCCTCTCCAGCGCCGCCCTGCCTCCCCTGCTATCTAGCGCCGCCGTCTGCGCCCCCCTGCTCCTGGCCGGCTCCTGTGCCCTTATCCCGCGCCTTGCTCCCGGCCGCCTACTCCCGGCCGGCTCCTGCGCCCTGCTCCCGGTCGCTTGCTCCCGGACGGCTCCTGCGCCCTGCTCCTGGCGGCGTTCGACCCCGGGAACGGTGCCGGCGAATGGACGATGGCCAGGGAGGACCCGGCGGTGGTGACGTTGACGGCGCCGAGGTAGCGGAGCATGTCGGCGAGGTTGGCCCTATGAGTAAATACGAATTAGAGAGGAATGATTCAGCACACACAATTGCGTGGCCTTTGGTTTCTATTATAATACGTGCACAATAGTAACTGTAGGAGTCACGAGAGACATTAATAGACTGGACTTACACAAGATATTAATAGCCACTAGTTACAGAAATTACAAGGCAATAACATTAAGGATAACCACACATCTTCTTGGTGTTAAGTTAGCTATCTTAACATTCTTCCTAATCTTAACCGGTAGCCACAAGCCACAAGGTTGAGATTGCTCCTTATAGTAGTGAAAGGTGCCTTTGCCAGTGGTTTGGTAAATACATCTGCAGTTTGATCCTTTGACGAGATGAATCGAATCTCTAGGGCCTTTGCCGCCACACGCTGTGAAAGTCAACTTCTATATGCTTTGTACGTGTATGAAACACTGGGTTCGCCGACAAGTAGATTGCACCTAAATTGTCACACCAAAGAACCGGTGGTCTTGATTGGAATATACCAAGTTCTCCAAGAAATGATTGCACCCAGATTATTTCTACAGTGCCATTTGCTAAGGTCTTATAGTCAGACCCTATACTGGATCTTGACACTGTCACCTGCTTTGTGGAACTCTATGAAATAACATTTGAACAAAAAATATAATGTAAACCCACTTATCGACCTGCGATCATCACTGCAGCCAGCCCAATCAGCATTCGAGAAGGTGCTAAGCAATGTTGACGAAGACTTGCGTATAGCTAGCCCTGTCGTGCAGAAGAACTTTCTTCGTAGCCAAATCCTTTACAAAAAAAATGATGTGGATGAAATTCAAGGAAAGCATTGTTATTAGTGGCTAGACGATGCACGGAAAGTAAATTGCAAAATGCTTGAGGGACATAAAGAACATTGTTTAATCGAAGATTTTTAACAGGAGTAGGAAGAAAGGTTTGACCACGATGAAGAATAGACAAACCTGAGCCATCAGCAGTCTGGATGTGATCCTTTCCATTGTACTTCTCTCGGGTCGTGAGCTTGTCAAGCTCACTGGTGATATGGTCAGTTGCCCCAGTATCAGTGCACTAATTTGGGTCAACTTCATATGACGGCGAAGATGCCGCTGCTAGTGCTGCTATGTTTGTCTCCTCCGACTGGAACGTGAAGTTGAATCGCTGGTAGCATTTTTGCTACGACGTGACCAACCTTGCCACAAAGTTGGCAAATGATTTTGGCCTTCCCTTGGTCATTGCGCCCGTGGTCTCCCTGGCCGTTGCACTGTCTAGAGTTCTTGTCGTGGTACTGGCCTCCCCTTTGTCCTCCCTTGCCACGACCTCCTTTGTCCCATGAGACGTAGTTGGCCGAGGAACCCGAGCCAAAGCCCGGATAGATGTTGTTGTCGTTATGCTCCTTACGCATCTCAAAGGAGATTTTGTGGGAGTAGAGGTCACCAAGCGACATCGGTTCCACCCTTGTGGTCACCGACATGACAAGAGAGTCATAGTCGCTGTCGAGGCTAGAGAGGAGGTAGGTGGCCACCTCTTCGTCGTACATTGGGTGGCCTGCTGAGGCCAAGGTGTCAGCAAGCATCTTCATCTTGTTGAAGTATTCCACCATAGAGAGATCTCTCTTGCGGAACATTGCCATCTCCATGCGGATCTGCATAACCCGAGCTCTAGAGTGGGTCGAGAACATAGTCTCGAGAGTAGCCCATTCCTCGCGTGCCGTGGTCAATAGGATGACCGGCGCCAGGACGTCCTCCGTGAGGGATGAAAGCAAGGCACTAAGGACCAACTGGTCCTGTTGGAGCCACCGCTGATACTCTGGGTTGGGAGTTGGCTGGCCTCCCTCTTCAATGGGTGCTATCACCCTTGAGGGCGCCGGGATGGAGCCATCGATGTACCCAAGGAGTTGATGGCTTCGAAGTATGGGCATCACCTGTGCTTTTCCACAGAAGATAATTCTTACCTGTCAGCCTGCCGCCAATGAGGTTGATGGATGGGGCAGGAAGAAGGCTGGCATTGTGTCACCGACACCTACGACAGTTGAGAGGGTGCCCATGACTGATGCTTCATTGGTAGCAGAAGCCATTTTCACTGTTGAGCAATGAGCTCTGTACCATATGAGTAAATGAGCTCTGGCACTGTGGTTGAGGAGATCAAACGTGTCTTCCCCAACACCAGCTGAGTGTCTTCGCCGCCAAGTTTCGTCACCTCTGGTGAGCTTTCGTCATTCTTGACCTCACCTTCGAGTTAACTGCACCGCGTTCTACCTGGTGCTCACCGTCCCGTCGCTAGAGGTCCTTTCCCTTGTCATCGTTGCTATAGCAAGCCATCGTTGTCGTTGTGTGTGATCGCGTCGGCCACCCTGGGCCGCCTCCCTACACCCCATGGCCTCCCTTGGGCTTGCCATGCCCCCATCATTCCATTTTGGCTGCCGCCATCTGCCGCTGCTGCCCTGTCGTCGGTGACAAGCTCGCCTAGAATCGAGGTGGTCATGGCGACGCACTTGGCAATGCCAGAAGTGGCTCAGAACAACAAGCGTGGCTGCGGGGCAGCGTAGGAAGCGTGAGGCGTGGGTGCCGGCGCTCATGGCCACAAGTCTCCCAAGCTGAGCACAACAAACAAAACTGAACGGGAGGAAATAGAGAGAAACAAAGAGAGAGGATGTCATGTGGACTAGACCTTGATGTGGACCTTGGAGGAAGAGGGTGGGTGATGTGTACCTTGATGTGGATGTATACGTGGACGCCATGTTGGTGAAATTTGTCTATGTAGATGCTACATTTGCAAAACCAAGGTGGTTTTGGTCTTAGGGAGGTAATATACCTGGTTTTGGTAGTTTGAGGGTGTTGGTTATCCAGTTTTGTGCTTGAGGATTGAAATCTTGATAACCAACGGAGTTCAAAGGTGTAAAGTAGACTTATTTCTTTTATAAAAGGAGTATATATCTTAATGAATGTTGTTTGGGGTTTGCTTTGGTACTCCTTTTAAAGAAAGTTTGTGAATCTTAAAGCTAAAGTATTTACTAGAGATTCACAAACTTTTCTTGAGAAGGGGTACCGAAGCAAAACGCAAGTTGTTTTTATGGCTTAAGATTCTTTCTTCTGTGTTTAAATATGTTGATCCTCTCTTAAAAAAGTTAAATATGTTTGCTAGCATTTTTCATCTTTTCATTCTAAGAGCTTTTAATAACGTTTATCGGTTTTGTAATATAATATATATTGGTGCTATCAGGTACAAAGTGTGAATCGGCAGGTAAGAACTGACAAAGATGTGCCTGTGCATAAGCTAATTGCCGAAATGCAATGCGACAATCATATGGTATTCTGCACGTAAGAGTGTAAACTTCAGAGTCCAGACCATATATATACTTTTGAAGCTTGCAAGTTGCAATGCCTGCAGCGCTGTACTTATTACCAAGTTTAGATTGTCATCAGACATAGAGCGAGTGGAAGTTAAATGTAGATTTCGTCCAGCAATTTGGATGCCTATTATTTTGAATGGGACAAACTTATCCTCAATTGGACAAAATTAATCTCCAGTTGGATGAATTGGTGAGGAAGTAACCGTGAACATTTTGGGCTATAAACAACTCAAAATTTGGGACTTTGGTAGGGTTTAGGGCGGTTAAGGTTGGCAGATGTGAACAAGTTGGTAGCCCAAAGGAAGTGCAAGTATTCTGATTTTATCACCTAACAAGGACACAAAAGGCAACAGTCTCGCGTGGCAATGTTCAGGCTGATACTAAGCTTAAACACTTTGTTAGACGGGATTCCTGCATGAACCATCCCACTGCTTTCGGCAGTCAGGCAGCGCTAGCACAACAGCTTCGGCATGCACCAACCATCTCCTGAAGACTCGGCATCAATCCTGCTTTCTCGCCTCCTTTGGTTTTGTCTGTTATCTAGTATTTAATCTCTTGTAATCAGCATTGTGTAAACACGTGATTTTAGTACACTTGTTGGGACATCGTTAACGATTTGGAAGTTAATCTTACGAGTATGAAAAAGGAAAGATCACTCAACAGACTATGCAAAGAAAGACAAGGGATTCTTTATTGCGAAAGGAGTGTTTACAGGGATACTCAATGAGCCTTTATTACAAGAGGATGAAATCAGATGTGTTTGCCGCCTTCAGCCTTGCCTTAACTAGCTTTAGAGGGGGTGGCAGTTGCCGCTCACCAAAAGACTTTTTGATGCTTCCAAGACTCACGGTGCTGGGGAATGCCTAGTGTGCATGTCATTATTGTTGTTCCACCACCACATCACCACAACCATCGTCTTCTCTCCCTATGTTTTCCTCTGTCCTGCTGAGAAGAAGAACATTGCTAGCCAACATTGTGCTCACGTGGTCTGACCCAGCCATCTCACGCGCCTGACCTGAGCCACACGCGCTCGACCCAAGTCCGACTGAGCCGTGCGCTACACTGTGCACAGCGGTCGAACTAGACCACCTCGCACCGATCCAAACCAGATCTAAACTGGTTTCAGATTGAGTCCAGCCCAAGCTAGCTTGTTTAGTCTGAGTCCAAACATGTTCTTACTAGTTCAGCCTGAGTTAAGCCAGTTCTTTGCCCAAATGATGCTTAGGAATGGAAGTTGTGCTCTCGAGTGCGTCATGCATTACCCCTATGTATCCGCCTCCCATCTAGACTCTAGTCAGACTGTCGAATAGACAAACCATGGTCTTGACGTCCATTAGCTCCATGATTTCTGGTTCTTTCTGTGTAACAGCCTAGCTGTTTATTATAATTTTTGAGTAAAAAAATATTAAATTAAATTAATTTGGTTTAAAATAAAAAAAAAGTGTTTTGGTTGCCTAAGTTTTGAATTTGATTTGCCCTGATTTTCTACTTTTAAAAAAATGGATTTGAAAAGTAATTTAAGTAAAAAAAACCTAAAACTATTATTAAATAAAAGGATATTTTAATTTTTTGTAAAATCCTATTTCAAATTAATTATTTGAATTTATTTGGCTTTTATCTGGTTTTATGGAGTTTAAAATCTATTTTCAAAATAACAATATTTTAAGTATAAACATATAATACCAAATTATGTTGGAAATATTTTACCTAACTCCAAAATGGTTCCAGGAATTTATGTGATTTTTTTCAAGAATTTTTGGAATTTATTTGGTATTTTTCTAAGCCTTTTTATTTTCTAGCTTTTCTGGAAAATCAAATCGAAAAATAAAAATTTAAATCCTTGGCCCCCTCTCTCCTGTGCTGACGTATGGACGGTCTAGATCCGCCCAAGTCGCCTCCCGGCCCATCTCCCCAGTCCGCCGTCTCTCTCTCCTCACAGCAGTCCGATTCACATCTAGCGGCTACCACCAGCCCTCTCCTTCTCCCTCTGACGCCGGGTCCCACCTGTCGGCGCCCACTCCCTTGCCTCTCCCGCCGACACCCCGACCTCACCCATCAGCTTCTTCTTCCCCGCGCCATCCCCTCGCATGGCCGATGCTGTCGCCAGGCCGTTGCGCCACCCTCGCCCTACCTGGCTGCCTTCCCTTCTCCCGCATGTGCGCCGCCCCACCTCTCTTCCTTTGTGCGCCGCACTCCCCGCGCCCACCTTCCAACTTCCCCCATTCTCGCACCTCCTCTCTACAACGGCGCCGCCGCCGCCATTTCAAGACAAATGATTAGCTCGCCGATCGCCCCTCCCTTATAAATACCCCTCCCACCGAGCCCCTTCCCCACTAACCTCGTTCCCGCCCTCAATTCCTACTCTCCACCACTCGAGCTCGTCCGCGCCGGCAAACACCTCTGGTAAGGAATTCCCGACGCGTCGCCACCGCAAGAGTTCCGTCGACGCCGTATTTGGTAACGCCGAGCCTTCGCCGACCTCCTCCACCTCTCCGCTGAGCACGAGCACCGCCCGAGGACCGACTTCACCGGTGACCCGAGCGACGCCGCCGCCTCCCTCGTCGCCGATCGCCCTTCGGCCATCCTCGGTAAAACCTGCATGTGCCATCGCATTACCCTCCCTATCCTCTCTCGTTTGCACAGCTCACCAGCTGCCGCCCCTCGCCGGAACGCCAGCGACCCTCGGGTCCAAAGCGCCGCCGCGTCGGCCATGCCACGTCAGTGGGCCGAGGTGATGTGGCCACTGATTTGGCAGCCGCGTGTGCGCCACCTCTGCCCGGTCAGCGCCATGCCTCACCCATCTGCCGCGTCAGACCGCACGCCCATGTGGCAGCCACGTCTCGCCAGCTGGTGGCCACGTCAGCCTATTTGGCCCAGTCACCCGCCATGTCAGCACCACCTCAGCCCCTGCCACCTTAGCCATTCTTGTGATCCATGGACTCAGTCCACGTGAGCCGGGCCCACTGGTCAGTCTAAGTCAACAGGGCTGACGTCATGCTGACGTCATAACTCTAATTTTCAAGTAGAAAAATAATTCAACCAAAAAATAAAATTCCCTGTTGACGTCATAATGCAAATTTACTTTAGAAAAATAATTCCAAAAAATCCAGTTTAATCTTTTTCTCTCTTTTCAAACTTCCGGGAGCCCGTTCTCCTTCATCCTATCTCCGATTGAGCCCCGTTCAAATTCCTAAATTCATCAAAAAATTCTAATCTATCCATTTCTGTCCTCATTTTAATTATTTGGAGTTTATTTGATTTTATTTGAATTTTTTTGGGTATTTTCACGTGTAGACTACGACGATTCGGAAGAATTCTTCGACGACGACACGCACCAAATTGCAAAGCAAGGCAAGTCACACACCTTGATCATGTTGATCCCTGATTGCGAAATAAAACTATGTTGTTTTAAATTATTCTGTATGCATATTTTTATTCAACATATTTCAATTCCAGTTTTAAATTTAGTTATTGTCTATTTGTTAATTCCTCCATTCACATTGTGAGAGACCATGTAGAGTTGCTCCCATGTTTATGATGAGTAATTGACACGTATTCTGAAAGTTTGAGTTTGATTGGAGTGTTTCGTACTTAAGTATCGACTAATGCAAATGTTGATTATATTATCTCGAGCGGTGCTATGTGATGTGTTTTCTTGTCTGTGATGACTGCAGGACTTTGAGGCGAGGTCATGGTCATGGATAGGTTAGTGTGGGGGATGGACAGCTGTGCCCATGGTCATGGGCATGCTGAGTAAAGTTTTTCACGGATTAGACTTTATTTTTCAAAATGGTTTATAAAAAGCTTATGGATGGATGGAATCCATGAGAGATTGAAAGCGTATGGATGGATGGAATCCATATGAGATCTTTTGAAAAAGATGGTCCGGGTGAGATGTCCGTGGTTAGGTTAGTGTGGGGGATGGATATGCACTAACGATATTAATTTTATTTACAATTACTATTTTTACTTACTGTATTAAATTCAACATTTCCAATCTATGTACTGTATCTCCTTAAATGTTGTTTTACACACAAATAACCATATATGCCTTCCTTTGTTGTCTTTATCATTATGTTGCATTTCTCCGTGTGACTTGCGGAGTATAAGTTTGTACTCACCTTGTTATCTTCACACAGAGGAAGACGACTTCGACTACGGTGAAAACTTGGACGAGTAGGCCGCGTCTTACTGTCGTTTGCCTGTGGGCGGGCTTGTTGTTTCTACTTCGGTGTTTATCTTCCACTGCTTATGTTTAAATTTGGCTTATTGGCCATGGATGTAAACTTTGGCAATCTTGCCCATATTTAGTTAATAAATGTCATTATGGTTGATTTTTATCTTTGTTGTCCACTGTGTGCACTAGCTAATCCTGGACTAGTGTGATTTAAACAGAGGATCTAGGAATTTTTGCTCCGGGGTCCGACACTCTGGGAATTCTAGAGCATTTAGAACATCTTGATGAGCACAAGTGGTTGTGCGGCCTCCCATGAACAAGTGAGCATGGGAGATCCACTTGAATTCTTGATTGCATTAACCTCACGTCCCCTAATCAGAGTCACTTGATGAGCTCTCATCAAAACTGATGGACACACACCCATTGTTTTGATTAGGTGCTTCCAAGAGGGGGGAACGATTGGAGATCGCAGTCTCCAGTGGTTGAAGCGGAGGTGCCAACCTGATATGGTGGATTATCGACCGGATGGTTAGCGATATCATTCTCAAGTAGTTCTCTAGTGACAGCATGGTCACCATCATAAGTGATGCCTTGCACCCGAAACACATGGGAGCAGTTGGAGAGTACATGTAGCCCACCTCTGGGGTGGCTATATTCCTGTTATCGCGGGGCGACATTGTGCCCTTGGAAATGCGAGAATGACCGGAGTAGCAGACTGTAGAAAAGTTCCTAGGCACTTGGACGTTGGGGGAATCGAGGTCCCCCCAAGATCGCCTAGTGCTGCGGGCAGCGTATCCTCCTCCATAGGGTTGACATCGTTGTCTGTAGGTTTGGACAAGTCTGGCTTGGAGGATTCAAATGACAAGTCACCATGGTCAAACATCACCAAACATGCATCCATGTAGAGGTTCACATAAACAGTGAGGTTGAACCAGTTCTCCTCACCCTAGAGGTCGGCCATGGCACATGACACTTCAGGGCTTCAGAGACTTGTTGTGATCTATCCTCACGGACAATACCAACTGTGGATGATTTAGAAATCGATCTTACGAATATGAAAGAGGGGGGTCACTCAAGTGACTACGATGAGAGAGGCAATAGCTTCTTTATTGCTAAAGAAATGTTTACAGGGATGCTCAATGAGCTTTGATTATAAAGACAATGTAATCGGATGTGGGATTGAAATATGCTTTGGGTTGGATATTAATTAGCTTGTGTTTGTTGCCTTCAGTCTTGTCTTAACTAGTTTTGGAATGGCTGGTAGTTGCCGCTTGCCAAAAGATGTCTCCTTACTTTCAAGACTCAGCTGAGAGGTCCCTTGTCGATTCCTGGAGTCTGCACGTGCTGTCGGCTGCTGTCAGTGACATACCCTCCATGTAGGAACCGTTGAGCAGTTGTTGTCAGGGAGACATTCTTCTCGCAAAAACTATTGTGTAGCTCTTGTCAGTGTTATGGGAGAAAACATGGGGTTATGGTGGAGATAACCACGCATGTCGTACCCTACCAACTGCACAGAGCAAAGCACTACAGATTTATCTACTACTCGAGAAATGGGCCCATATGTTAGCTTAGTGGATGCTTACAAGTGGTCTTTGGTCGGGACTTCATGTTGATCGAGTACTTACCCTCCGACCAAAGGTACTCGGAGGACCTTAGCTAGAGTTATTATAACAGCTATAATAAGCTATTAATTATGTGAAACAATGAACCACATTAAATCAACTAGGCAAGATATAAAATAATAAAGAATAATTAAACACATGAGGCAAAGATTTAACATGAAAACTTTTGCGGGAAAAACAACAAACACACAATCGGTGAAATCACTATATGAACGAGAAGTTACAAAAACCTTTGAGGGCTATGATGATCTGACTTGGCTAAACATAACTTCACGTATTGTGACTGGCATATCACTACTTGCATTGCGTTACATTGCCAAAGGCTTATAGGGGATATAAATAGTCTTAGGAACAAGAGTCCTAAGAGAACATATTACCACTAAGAGACAAAAGTCCCGGAAGATGATGATAAAGAGTTATAGTCGAAAGCGGCTCAAGTAATCACGTCTGACTCCAGTTGATGTAAACACCTTTTAAGCACTACGTCTGATACAGATCGGTACAGAGTCCATCATGGATATGAAGATAATCTCAATCATAAATTCGACCAATTTGTATTGCTCATGGCAAATCAACTAGTTGAAACATATCCGACAATAACTAGTTCGATTAGTCTGAAGTCCTAACTAGTTTAGAATCGTATACTAGTTGGATAATGAGTGTTGGTAAAACTTGATAACATGATTGTTTTTATCATTTGAACGAAATATAACCGAACTCTTCGAGCGGCCGATCGTGACCAGATTAACAAGGTACATTTCATTTGTACTGGAACTACCGGTGGTCAACATGGGAGTATCGCAAATTCGCAATCGCAACAAGCCTAGCAAATGGCTCGGTGAAATATCCAACCTGCCAAAATTTTCTAAGAGAAGTGGACAGCAGGGCATGAACAAAGAAGGAAGCTTCGCATCGGTGGCCTGGCGGAATGATTATTTGACAGCTGACCCGCGGGGGCAATTGTCACGCTAGCTGTTCCCACTAGGCTGGTCTTCCCCATGCGTCCTGACGAGGGATGGCAATAGCCTCAACACGCGGTAAGAGATATATACAGAAATATAGAAAATTTTGGCCCCGCTAAGTTATATAGGGATAGGTCTGCTATTTCTCAATATATACTCATATACATATAGATTGATACTCCTATATATTTAAAACATAGATATTTTATCTCGAACCTAACATATTTTAGTATAATATATGGTATAGAACTCATCTAGTATTATTCTACTATCTCATATATTAATAAATTTATTTATTTCTACACAACCATACGATAAATATACGAAGTTACCTTTAACCAGTGGTGAATCCAGAATAAAAATAGAAGGGAGCTCTACTGTTGAGGCTATAGCGCAATATAAATATACCAAAGCTACATCTACTAGTCTTTTGTCATTGGAATATCAAATTCATATATAAATATGAAGAGAGCAAATTGAAAATATACAATACAATAAATTTAGTACCTTGCTTATGGATAATGTGCCCCAAATGTTCATAAATACGTGAGTACCGATCTGTAGATAAGAAATATCAAATGTAGCGATACAATATTAAATTGTGAATGTCTATAAACATTAAAAATGAAATGAAAACATACCACTAAGTCACTAAATCTGATTACGACACAATTTCACTCTACGAGTTTTCATGTCTTAAAAGTGTTGAATGATTTTTTTTATTATCAAGGCTTCTAAATATCTCTTGCTCAGTGTAGCACACCATCAAGTCATTAAGCCATTCATCTGATGCCTTGTTGCACAAATCTGTTTTAATAATCTTCATTGCTGAGAAAATATTTGTGCAAAGTTCACTTCTCTATTTTTTAAATCTAAGAATAATTAAACAACAACCAGTCAACAACTGATTAAACAAATTGGCTAATCGGCTAATGCCTACTGGCTATTGTCAAGTATCGATTAAACAATAATTTACATCAGATGAACAACAACCGGGTGTCTCAGTTAGTACTTTCACTTACTCAGTGCGACAGTGCCCTCACGCGGTCAGCCGGTCACACACTCACGCCGACTGCCGACACGCCTCACGGACGGAATCACGGGCAGTTGGGCTCGGGCACTCCGCACTCGCCACTAAGGCAGACGATGGGCAGACGACGCTCAGTGCCTCACGCCCTCACTTAGTCACTTGAGCACACAACTCATGACTCATTCGGCAAACGACGAATGGGGAAAATAGCTTCGTCCGTTCGTCGTCTCGTCGGCGCCGTCGCTTGTCGCCTCGTCCGCTGACCGCCACTCCGTTCTGCCGCTCCCGCTCGGGCTCAGCCTCGCTAGCCCCGCCGCCACTCGGCCTCGCCAGCGGCGCGCCGCGCCCGCCGCCACCGAGTGGCCGACCGCCTCCCTCGGCCCCTCTGCGAGCTTCGCTCGCCCTCGCCTCCACGCCGAGCCGCCCTCCGTGCCAGGCCGCCGACCGCCCCCGACCTCCCCTCCGTGGCTCTGCGTCGAGCCGCTGAGCCGGGCTGCGGGCTGCCGACTCCGCGATTCGTGACGCCGTCGCCGTGAGAGGTGAGACCATAACCTTATCTACTGTTCAGCGTCGGCGCATCGCATTGTGTTATGCCTGTTCATCTTCCTCGTGACCTAATCTACTGTTCTGTTGTCTTGTGGTTTTGGGCCAATATTTGCCACTGATTTGGGCCGACTACGGCGCTGGGCTTTAAGACACCGACTGGGCCTCAATGCTGTCGTCTCATGCTTTCTTCGACAGTTTGACTCACTCCGGCAGTCCAGCTCCTCTTCCGCCTCCCGCCTCCGGTTCTTCACTCTCCGAGCCGGCCGGGTCTTCTCCAACCATGGTGGGAGAAGAGGGTGCTCGAGCACCCATAAGCAGCCACGGTAGATTCACCACTGCCATTAACATCGCTAAACTTGAAGTTATTGATGTGCCGGCTCCCCACCAAAATACCATTAGGGATGTGGACGGAAGGATAATAGTTTTCGATAGCTAAATAGGGAGCTAGGATGGGATGATATTCCCCATGAAGAATAGCTCCATTGCCATCTCTATCCCTGACCCTGCGCCTGTGATTCTCTGAACCCCTATCTCCATGTAATCCCTGGTGAAGCTCATGTTTTCCATACAAAATGATATGTTTGTGTTCTTGTAAACCAACTACATTCAAGCCGACTAGTAAAAACGAATAACTTAAGAGAATTTCATGTCCACAATGTAAAATCTCTTCGAAAGGCCCTATATAATAAAAGTGATTTTGAAGATCACCCAATGCTAAATGTAGCTTTCGATACTACCTTTTGTTCATGTTACATTTTGTGAGCACCACGCGTATACATGGTTTTTTGCGATTGTCGTAAACAGCTTTTTGTGCAGCTCGTGGGACCATGGTTTCCTCGTCTACTCTCCTGCAACTGCGAATTCGATTAGCTGTCTGACAAACTGCGAAGACGTGCGGCGTGCACGCATCGTCGGGTTTACGGGTACACAAGTATAAATTAAAACTTCTACTATTTAAACTAAAAAATCATTCAAATAAGAGATAATTAATTGTTATCATTAGATATACAATATAATAAAAGAAGAGCTAAAACAATTCGATTCAACACAGAGCGTATCGATGTAGTAGAAGTAGTCGATCGTTTAACATCTCTATAAAACAATCCACGGAAGCCGATCATCATCTGGTGGCAGTCGATCTCCACAAACTGATTGTCCTCTCATCGGATCACCTAATCTGTGTCGTAGTCACAGTAGCCCTCTATCGAAGCCCATACGTCTAGGGATGAAACATCATGTATTAGTGTGCTAGCACCAGTGCGCACATCAGAACTTTGGAAAGAGATGACTAGGGTTTCAGTAGGTGGTGCGATCTCTCTCTATTTTTCGTAACCTTACGCACCTCTTTATATAAAGACTTCGATCGGATTCTTTTCCAACACGAGTAGATATTGTATCTCACTTGAAGAGTCTCTGACCGGATCCTTATCAAATACAAATAGAGATTGTATTCGACTCGGATTCTATCATCTGGGCCTTTACTGTTCTAATCCGTTAAGTGTGTAACCCTGTAGGTTCATGTATACTTGGTTGTAACTCCGAAACATTTTTTTCAATCACTGATCGGTAGCGGTCCTTAACAGGATATATCAACCCTAATATATATATATATATATATAATTAATCTAGATGAACCTTATGTAATATAATATACAACTAGGTCTTAGTTACTCACAATCAGTTCATAACTTCTTACAAACAGTTCGTATCTGGTTACGACTAATCTGTATCCCTATACGACCAGTTTGTGATATGTCCGACTAAATGATATGTATGTGTATTCTCCTTTTGCCTCACGATACATGATCGAACTTCAGGTGAGAAATGTGTTATCCTTGGATTGTTCGATCTTTTTCCGATCTAGTTATGGATAACTTTATGTAGTCGACTTTTCGACCACTCGTGGTATGACTATGCATTTTCTTTATCCGACCACATCGAAGGACTCAGAGATATCTCTACTATTATGTAGAAGGGAGAAATCATATATCCGACCAGTCATAATTCTCTGCATCTTTTATAGCATATCCGAAAACTACATTTATAACTATGAAGGACCATGTGAGAAGGTCCAGAATACTGTTGTGATGAATTATTGCAAGTTTTATTGAATGGTGAAATCGTTTTGCAAAGATTGCATTTAATTTGGGCTGTTTTTTGGAAGTGTTAGAAAAATCGGAAGTACCGCAGGTATAAGTGCGGCAGTTCCGTTTGGCGGAAGTACCATAGGTATAAATGCGGAAGTACTACTTGGCGGAAGTACCGGGTTAAGTTGCGGTATATTTTTTCCAGAGAGTTTCAGGTGAGGTTTTCATCGTGCGAAAGTACCGTTTTGGAAAGCGGTAGTTCTGCATTGCGAAAATACCGGCGTGTTAGGCGCGGTACTTCCGATCTTGCCAGAAAAACAGGGTTTTGGGAATTGAGTCATGTATTGAGTTGGGATGATCTGGGTAAATGGATTAAGGTTGCATGATGCATGTCTTGACTAATGTAGGTAAAATTGTGAAGAACTTGCGTCTGTAAACTATTTCTTTGTCTTTGGATGTGCAGGGTCACTTGGAGTCAACCGTGGTCAACAGCGAGGATCGGGGCTAGGCTCATGGAGGAGTTGAGACCTAGAACGATCGGAGATTTCAGGTGAGACGGTGATATCAAGCATGGCATGAGAAAGACGGGAATGTTGAAAACGAGTTCGAACGGCGGGATGGCGCCATGTAACTTGCACGAGCCAAGTAAGTCGTGGTTCGGTGGAACCGGGATGAGAGATACTTGTCGACGCGTGGCATACTAGTGGTGCACCTACACGTGGCAAGCATGGCCAATGCTTGCAGTGGTTGGTGATAACCGGGTCAAGGAAGGGTATTTTGGTGTTTTGACCAAAATACCAAAAATCATCTTAGATCAAAACTACGGTACATGGGCGATGCGTTGGAGAGCGATTTAGGTCAAGGTGGAGCTGGTGAGATCAAGGCTAAGGATTTAACGTATGCACACTTATATACTTTGAAAAGCATGCATAAGTGTACTTGTGAGAGTAAAACCCGTGTGTATGGGGTTAATGGATTTTTCCGATTGTAATAGTGAATTGGATCTATTAATGGGTGTAGGTGGCTGGTTGCGCACCTATAAAAGGGGGTTGAGATAGAGACATGTAAGGTTAACCATCCAACCTATTTCTTGTGCTCTCTTCTCTACGTTTAGGGTTAGGATTTGAGAGTGAGTACCTTGGGTGCTCTTTGTTCTCTAAAGTGGAGTGGCTGTAAAACATATCTTCTCAAGTAAACAATACAACAGTCTTTGTGCAACTCTTGAGTCCCTCTTGTTCTTGATTGATATGCTTGATTTTTGGTTGGTTTTGATCTCTCTTCTTTCCCTCTCATGATCTTGTTGTGCCAAGAACGTGTAAGATATGTAGATAATTCTTGGGAATACATCTGAACCTATCTAGGCACTTTGATAGCAAGATTCATGAGAAAACCCAGTTTTGCTTGATTTTGGCCTCTTTGATCCATCTTTTGATCCGAGGGTTTTTTTGCTTGGTTTCTATGGTGATCTAACTTGCTGTGATATGTGAGAATACACCTTGACTCGTCTTGGTTATTATCATCCCACGAGCAAGTTGTATTCACCGATTTTGGTTTTGGCTCAGTTTTGGTGTAACCCTCCAATGAACTGAAAAAGGTCTCATCTTTGGTCATTATTTTCATGATTGTTTGTTGGTATAGGTTCACAATACTCTAGAGTAGATCCTTGCCAAATTTCATGTCATTGGATCTAGGAGTCAAAAGTTCTCTCGATTCTTGTGTTTAAACTCGTGTTGAAATTTCTATGTATCAAGTAATCGGTAGTACCGCAGTACAAATAATGGTACTTCTAAAAATCGGTAGTACCGCAGCGTAAACAACGATACTTTCGAAAATCGGTAGTACCGCAGTGCAAAAAGCGGTACTTTCAAAAATCAGCAGTACTGCATTACAATCAGAGGTAATTCTAATTTTGCTATTTCTTCTCCAAAATTTCAGCAGCTTCCTTTGATTGTCTTTTGGTGGTTTCTTATCCCAATATTTATAGCTTTGGAGCTATTGGAGTGAAGAAGTATTGAATACTTGTAGAAAAATTAGAAGGCACCATTCACCCCCTCTGTTATCATATTCGTTTTTTCAAAGTATCCAGTTACGATGTAGCATTTGGCAACCCTTAAGTGTATTGCTATACATGTAGAAAACTCTGTTGATCTCAGATATAAGGATTATACATCATCATTGTCTGAGACTAATGATGACACATAAAACATAACCATCTCAACAATGTCTCAAGGTGGGTCAATTCAATACCATGTTCTTTAAAATGTATCCGCATTGTTGATTTGATACGTTCATATCTATGATCCGTGAAACCTGATCATCAATCAATACACGTTTCGATCTATAAATCATTATTGTCCCCTACATAATGATATAATATTATGTATAATTTATAATAATGTCAAAATATGAATAAAGAGTTGTAGAAACAAGTTACATACTTGTTGATCAATTTAAACATTAATACAATTCATTATTACATTTAGAATATTTTCTCTTTTATGGGTATATCCGTGTATAATTTATTTCTATAATTTATTTTGCGTTTTTTGAAGTTTACATATTTTTAAAAAATTATTACAATTTTTTTTAAAAAAATTTGAATCAAAATAGGTTAGAGAGGCCTCCTTGGGCCATTGGTCTAAAAAAGCCCGTACTAGTAGCGCATAGTCCTTGAACTCAGTGAGGCATGCCTAAGTGTGTGACTGAGCTCACGGACTGGCATGGACCGACGGCACGGCTCGATGCATTTAGGAGCGTATCTAAATAGGGCGCCGCACATTTGGCCACCGCTGCTTCTGAGGGTTTGTTCTTTTTGACTGCAGCTTGTGACTTTTGGTTGCGGTTTGTGATTTTTAGGTTGTTTGTATGAGATTACAGAGTAACAGAAATTCACGTGCGTTTTTTGCTAATATAAATGAAGTCAGTAAAGTATGTACTACAATTAACTAGTAGACTCTATCTTAAACAAATACTTTATTTAGAAGTTAGTTACTATAGAAAAGTTGAAAAACAACTTTTAGAAGCTGAAAAGAAGAGGGCCTGAGCTTCGACGTAATCGCACTCCCTTTTCTTTGTCGGGGTTGGATTTGAACGACTGGCCGAAGTCTCCCTCGGCTTTTCCATGAGGTATAAAGTATAAACCCTTGCACATTAATCGTCAAAGCCTTTAATAATGTAGCATTTGACTGCTACTGTGATACTACGAGTCGCATAGGCCGTGAGCGTTTCGCATGGTCCAGATTGCAAGTTGTCGAAGAAAAATCTGCAGCTTTGGATGTTTCTGGACTGGTTATCTCTAAATAATGTCAAGGCCTTCGATAATGTCGGGCCCATATTTGTTGACTCCTTTGAGCGTGCGAATCCTTCGATCTTGCTGTTCTTTTCACGCTTTTCTGGTGTCGCATTCTCCTGTGTTTTTTACCATACATAATAGAGCTTGCAACAGCAGTGATTAACAACTTTTTTTTTGCAAGAAAGTAATTAACAACTTTCAACCACATACTAATTACCTTTTTCCTTGTATTGTGTTGAAAATAACATCTCATCTTTTACTGAAACTAGCTAAATACACGTACTTTTCTACGAATAAATAAAATCATATTATTTCAGCATATTGAGTTAACATTGTCGAGATCAACCTGTCCAGCCTACATCGTCAGCTTTGCCTTCGCACTCGGTCGCATCGTGCCTCCACATCTTTGGCTCTACCTGACACCCGGTAGAGCTCTGTTATTTTTTTGTTAGACGATTTGTTTTTTGGTAGATTGTTTTTCTTATTTTTGTTAGAGATCTTTAAGGAGGTAAAGGAGGAAGAGGAACAGATGAACCACCATCACCACTATCACTAATTTTTTCTTTTAAATAATAGAGATAATGCAATTCGCAACGTCATATGGTCTCACCTTATCACTAAGATAAATTGATCCAAAATTCATAATATGTTTCCCCCGCTCGATTTGGCTTCAGTTTTTGGTTTTTGGCTTCTAACTTCTAGTTTCTTAATTTCGTCTTTTTCTGGCTCTTTAGCTTTTTTGGGGCTTTTTTACCTTTTCTTTTTTCCTTTATTTCTTTGCATTGTCCGTAATAGGATACTATGTTTTTTCTATTTAAAATTTTTAATTTTAATTATACTGAAAAGCTATCAACATCTATAGTACAAAAAAACATCAAATAGTAGAAAAAAATCGAAAGCCATAAATTTAAGCCCAAACGAGCACACCCTGGTGATTTTTTTTAACGGAGTTTAAGGGGGTGCTTTGACGAGGGTGTGTGACAAATAGCAACTGTGTATGGAAGACTTTTTCCTTGGGTCATGTTAAAAAGAATTAAAATACCCCACTTTCGCTTTGGCATAATGCGACTTTATTATTGCTGAACAAATTTGAGCTTCTATCATGCATTTTAGCTTCTAAAAACTGTTTTTAGTTTTTTTATAGTAATTAACTTTCAAATAGAATATTTTTTTAAGACAGAATTTATAAGTTGATTGTAGTACACACTATAGTTACTTCACTTATATTGGTTAAAACAACAGTGAGTTTCTTTTGCTCTATATTCTCTCTCATAAACAGCCTAAAAACTACTACTTTTTTTTTGGCTTGGTGCTTATGACTTCTGGTTTATATTACAATAACTAGCTTTCAAACGGTGGGTGGGTTCTTTTGAACTGTGGTTTATGGTTGAAATTTTTGAATTTTAGCTTATTCGTGAGAGATAGTACGCAGAGAGAAATTGTCACATGCGATTTTGGCTGGTATAGCTGAACTCGGTACAATTTATACTATAATCTACCTGTAAACCCCGCCTTGAAAAATTGTACCGTTTAAAAACTAGTTAATGTAACACGTAAAAGTTGAAGCCAACTTTCAGTTATTTCGAACCCACCCGGTGTGTCTTTTCAAGGCAGGATGTACAAGTCGATTATAGTAGACATTGTATTGAATTTATCTATATCGGCCAAAATCACACATAAATATCTCTTTTCGTTCTCTCTCTTGCGATAGCCAGAATTCAAAAATTTAAATTAAAAACTATAAACCACAGCTTAAAAAATTTTACCTCATAAATTGTAACTAAAAGTCAAAAGTCGAAACAGAAAAAGAGGCCCTTAAACGAGTTGAATGGGAATGTGAATGTGACAAGCGTTCAAGTGGGGAATTTGTGAACTAGGAGTATGAACTATTCTTTTTTTTGTACTTATAAACAAAACTTTAGTTGGTGTGCCAGAATAGTGTACATCAAAGACACCAGGTAGATGTGACCTGACGGCTACTTGCATTTACGGACGTGGGGCAATAATGCAATATTATCCCGAAGGTGGGAATTTTCCCGGAATCCAGGGATTGAAAAAGGCTTACTGGCCAATAATTGCGCTTGCACGTACTTCTGTTTTTGTTTGATCCTTTTCAAATTACATTCTGTTGAAGTATAAGTGAATTGCTCATCTTTCCTCATCAGTTTAAGCTTTTAGGTGAACTGATTGGTGCATGCAACTCAATATGGTATCAAAGCCAAGAAGTCCCGAGTTCAAGACCTGGCTGACACAATTAAAAAATTAAAAAAAAATAACTGCAGTTCACTTCTATTCCACGTGTTAGGCCTAAGGGAGCCTACACGTGAGGAGGAGTGTTGAAGTATAAGTGAATTGTATATATTTCCTCATCAGCTTAAGCTTTTGGGTGAACTGATTGGTGCATGTAACTCAATACATTCTACTTAAAAAAATAAAAAAACCAACATAAATATCTGGATTTTTCACAAGTGCATCACGTACCCCTCATCTCATTTTCGTCACGCGCACGCATTTCTTCCTCACTTCCTGTTCGCTCACGCCCTCGTTCTTGAAGTCATTTCTTTCAGTCGTTACTGTACATTCTTAGCCAAAAACATAAACCACAATCAAAAGTCATCAGTACAAATTAATACGAACGCCCATACACAAGACATACCCATCTCTATATAGATTTGTTATATAAAGCCCTTATCTAACAATATTTTTAGAAACGAATCCATCTAGCTTATTTTAAAATGAACCTTACTTGTAATGTCACCGTGTTGAAAATGAGACACCAAGGTCGCCAAACTAGCATCTAGGGAAGAAAATCTAATGGAGAAGGACCTCCCGTGAGGCTCCCTATGAGCCGTTAGATCGACGTGATCTAGTGTGACCTAACAGTTCATGGAAGGCCTCACCCAAAGAACTCGTTTCCAGCGTCTAGCATGGCAACCTTACAAACAAGTAACGAGGTTCATTTTTAAAGGTAAGTTTAGAATCAGGAGCAAATGCACATTGTCAATTGGGGGGCACAGGCTCCCACACTAATTTAAATTTTTGTTGCTTAGAATCCAAGTTTACACTGTATATGCCCCTACATGCCAAAAACTAGTGTCCCCATGTCAAGAACTACATCTATCGAAAAGAAAGAAGACTTGAACACGTTAACAAACAGGAGAGAAAAGTAAAGAAAAACATGCAGGATGTTGACAAAGCAAGACACTCTAAAAAAATATGTGTAAGTTGAAGTTGACACGACACAATATATCAACCGAGCGTGAAAAGAGAATAAAATAACAGGGACTACTTGAACCGATCGAGCGTGGGCCACCAACTGATCTAGCACCAAGTCAACGTTAGCCCAAAGCCCAAACGTCCAAGCTAGCACCAACCCCAAACCAACCAAGTAGACAACGCTAGGTCCAAACGACGTCTTACCTACCTTCCCCTATTCCCCATGTCATATACACAATCTTTGATGAGTTGGTCCTTTCGTTTGCAGTGGCGACGGGTCTGGTGCCGGAGCTTTGATCGTCCGGGAGCATACCGGCCGCTTCTCGCCTGCGCCTACGTGCGTCGAATTCGGATGGTATGGTTAAATTTCTTAGTGTGTTAATCTCATTGCGCGCATACGCAAATGGAGTAAATATCGGTGTATGTATCAATGTATGCAGTATGGTCGACGGTCACGACAATATGTGAGTTCGTCCACTGACCAGTCGTTATCTCGTCCTGGCTGACTAGCTCCTTGCTTCAAAATTCAATAATCTTTGTAGCTAACGAAGAAATGATCAGCCGACTAAAATAGATACTAAATTTTGTGATTTTGATTTTAGTGTTTTAATTCTATCATCTTTAAAATATTTGTGGGTAGACCTTTAATATTAGAATACCCTATTTTAATTTTTGCAACAATTAAATTAGAATGCCATATTTTGTTCTCGGATTTATCCTAGATGATTCACTAATAGCAGGTTTTTTGATTTTGGTACATTATTTGATAAATAGTTATTTATTATTAAATTTTGTTATAAAGTTAGTTAATGTTATAAAATTTAGAATGAATTATTGTTTACTATATTATCGATCGTTACATTGATAAGCATACACATAAAGTCTGAGGCGTCCGCGTTTTTTTGTTTTAGGTCTGCTACTGTTTAAAATTACCAACCAAGGATGTAACCTGTAAGTGCGCGCTGTTGGCGATCCAGAATGGTCTACCTCTATTGGCTTCCCGCTTCCATTGAAGTTTCATACCGGTCTATTTCCGAGAAGATATTGAGAAATATCACTTGAATATTTTTTTTCTAATTATTATATAGATTTATAACTATTAGATTAGAATCCAACGGCTACGAATTCTCCCCTCACCTCCTCCAAAAAAAATCTTTCCCTCCTTAAAAAAAGGCCGTTAGATCTCTAATCCAAATATCTCAAATCTAGATAATTGTTAGGAAGAAAACATCCGAGTGATATCTGAACACACTCTTTCCAGAAATAAGATTACAAAAGGATTATCCTAAAAAGTCATCTCTACATTAATTTCGACTTCTCTAATACGCCGCACGCAAAGCTCCATTGCTTCTTCCTCCTCATCGTTGCCACCATTTGTTTCCTTCCAAATGGTCGTGGCCATGGATGCCATGAGCTCAAGGATCCCTGCGTTCTTACTCTTCACTTCCTTCTTCTTCATCTCCAAGCTACCTTGCTATAGTCCACTCTCGTTCAGCTACAACTTCTCCGACCCGGCCACTTTCAATCGTTCCGACATCACACTCAACGGAGACGCGAATCTTCCTCAAGATCGTGGCCTCATCGAGCTCACCCAGAACGCTGCCCCTACAGAGAAAGACATATACAACAGCGCGGGCCAGGCGTCCTATGGCCGACAGGTGCCGCTCTGGGACGAGGCCACCGGCGAGGTTACAAGCTTTACGACGCGCTTCTCCTTCGCCATCAAGCCATCAAGCAACGACACCAAGTACGCGCCCAGCGACGGGATCGCCTTCTTCCTCTCACCCTACCCGCCAACAAGGCCTCGCAACGAAGAAGGTGGCTACCTCGGCCTCTTCACCAGAAGCACCGCGATGAATTCATCCGCTGCCACTGCGGCCGTGGCGGTGGAGTTCGACACGTACCGAAATGATTGGGACCCGAGCAGCGATCACATCGGGATCGACGTGAACTCCATCAACTCGACCGCGGTGGAGCCGCTGCCCGACGGCAGCCTCGCCACCAGTAGCGAGCCGATGATTGCGTGGGTGAGCTACAACAGCAGCACAAGGTTGCTTTCCGTCTCCCTACAGTTCGACCGCAGAGATGGCGGCATGAGGTACAAGCTCAACAGCACCGTTGACCTCAAGAGCTTGCTCCCCTCACAGGTGGCCATTGGGTTCTCGGCTGCGAGCGGGTGGTCCGTGTATCTGCACCGCGTGCTCACCTGGTCTTTCGACTCGACGTTGGTGGTGACAAGAGAACCGAGAGGATCAAAGGTGCGCAATAAGGTCCGGCTGGTCGCCGGAGTGGCTGTCGGTGCTGTGCTAATATCTGTCGCCGCTGTGGGGGGCTTGATCTGGTTTCTGATTATGAGGCGCCGTAGGAGCTCCCGCCGGCGGATGATGGAATTAGAATACGAGATGGGGGGCTCCGACGAGGAGTTCGAGCAAGGCACCGGCCCGAGGCGATTTCTCTACGGCGAACTGGCCGCGGCGACGAACAACTTCTCCGAAGACGGAAAGCTCGGGGAGGGTGGCTTCGGTTCGGTGTACAGGGGTTTCTTGAGCGACCCGGGCCTCCAAGTCGCTGTGAAGAGGATATCCAAGAGCTCCAAGCAGGGGAGGAAGGAGTACGCCTCCGAGGTCACCATCATAAGCCGGCTAAGGCACCGGAACCTTGTCCAACTCGTCGGCTGGTGCCACGGCCGCGGCGAGTTCCTGCTTGTCTATGAGCTTGTGGCCAATGGTAGCCTTGATGCCCACCTCTACGGCACGGGCAGCGTGTTGGCGTGGCCGAGCAGGTACGAGGTAGCGCTCGGGCTCGGCTCGGCCCTTCTCTACCTGCACGTAGGGTGCGAGAAATGCGTGGTGCACAGGGACATCAAGCCTAGCAACATCATGCTGGACTCTTCCTTCGGTGCCAAGCTCGGCGACTTTGGGTTGGCGAAGCTCCTTGATCACGGCAACAGTTTGCAGACGACGGTTCTGGCAGGAACCATGGGATACATGGACCCGGAGTACACTGCCTCCGGCAAAGCGAGCACCACGTCCGATGTCTACAGTTTCGGCATAGTGTTGCTAGAGATCTGCTGCGGCAGAAGGCCGGTGCTGCATCAAGAACAATCGATCAAGTCCCGCCTCCTCGAATGGGTCTGGGACCTCTACGGCCGGGGTGCAATTCTCGAGGCAGCCGACGAGCAGCTGAGCGGTGACTTCGACGGAGCGCAGATGGAATGTGTGCTGGTCGTCGGGCTCTGGTGCGCGCACCCCGACCGTGGTGTGCGGCCATCCATCAAGCAGGCGCTCAGTGTCCTTCAGTTCGAGGCACCTCTGCCTCGTCTTCCTCCAAAGATGCCCATGCCTACGTACTCGCCGAGCGTTGCAGGGTATAGCGACCCTGCTGCTGGTTCGTCTACCGGAACCTTTTCCACCAGTGCCGGAGTTTGTTCTTCAACGAGTGGCGAACGGTCGACGAGTTCCTGCACAACAATTGGACCATCCAGCTGCTCACCCGAGTCCTCTTGGCTACTTAAGCAACAAGGTTCTGGTATGTAACGATCATGGTGTTGGAGACTGAGCTTTCCATGATCTATGGTTATAATTACAGGGGAAATCTTTAGTTTCCCCAGATTTTTTTTGCCTGAAATCGGAAGGAAGATCCTACAGAATAATCTATTATATTATTAAAGCAGAAGTAAAAATTACCATATTAATCGGAGGAAAAAGATAGAGAAATATCTGCACCGTCGATTGATGTGGGTCCAAATTATAGCGGCCTAGATTAAAAGTAAGAATCCATGTCAAGTACAATAACAAATAACTAAAAATCAAAATAAAAAGTAAAACAAGATAAGTGTAACACCCTAGGGTCCAAACCGGCTTAGGCCTAACCCCATTCTGGATAGGCCACGCACACGTAACAACCCGCTTGCACTTTCGTCCCCGCTTCGTGCAAAACGGTTAACCGAGAGTGCTACCATTGGAACTTCTAGACTTTTATGTAAGGGCTTCTCAAGGTAAGCTAGTAAGGTAGGATTAAACCAGAAATTCATGTGCACACATACATGGGCCAATATGGGCCGGGGTGTCACATACACCCCTCCTCAAAGGACCTGACGTCCTCGTTGGACCAACATACCCATACCGGGGCAAATGATAAGGATATCTCCTCTTGGCACATGTCCGTGCGTTCAGTGCCAGCACATATGCCATGCCGTGTGTCCACTCCGGGCCCACACATGCCATGCGCCATATGCTCGCGCCCCTGACCCGCACGCGTCCATGTAACCGCGAGAGTCGGCTCTGATACCATTTGTAACGCCCTAGGGTCCAAATCGGCTTAGGCCTAACCCCATTCTGGATAGACCACGCACACGTAACAACACGCTTGCACTTTCGTCCTCGCTTCACGCAAAACGGTTAACCGGGGTGCTACCATGGAACTCCTAGGCTTATATGTAAGGGCTTCTCAAGGTAAACTAGCAAGGTGGGACTAACCCAGAAACTCATGTGCACACACACATGGACCAACATGGGCCAGAGTGTCACAATAAGTAATTTGATACATATACGAATTTCTAAGTAAAAGCCATAAAAATATATAACTCGGAATAAAAAACAAAAATTGCAATTGGATTAGTATACAAATTTCAATGAAAATTAAAAGAGATTCGAAATACAAATAAAATAAAATTAGCAAATTGATTTTCATACGAATTCCAAAGTAATATCCTAAACAATTGTAATTCGGAATAAAAATTAAAGAAAAATAAGCAATAATATATGCATACAAATTTCAATTGTAGTTTGGAATAAAAAGTAAAGAAAATTAGCAACATGCAAATTTCACCCAAAAATAATTGAAATTTGGAATAAAAATAAAAGAAAATTTCAATGTGATTTTCCATATGAATTCCAAAATAAAATCCCTAAATAACTAAAATCCAGAATAAATTAAATAAATTAGCAATTCAATTTGTATACAAACACCAATAAAAATAACTAAAATTTTGAATAAATTAAAATAAAATTAACAATTTGATTTTGATACGAATTCCAAAGTAAATCTCTAAATAACTATAATTTGAAATAAAAAATCTAAAAAATGGCAATTATATTTATACATGAATTTCACAGAAATGAAATTCGAAATAAATAATAAAATCAAATTTTCAAATTAATTTCCATACGAATTCCAAAATAAAAATCCCTAAATATTCAAAATTTTGAATAAAATAAATAAATTAGCAATTTGATCTGTATACGAACTCTAATACAAAATAACTATCATTTTGAATAAATATAAAAGTTATAACATGGATAGCAAGAAACGGTGTCAGAGGAGACCACGAAAGAGTACAATGTGTCAATTTGTCCTACAACAAGATATTGACCCCACGCGGAAGCGAAGAGCCGGGATGGCAGCAGTGGAGATGAGGACAATGTCGTGCTGCTCACATTTGTCATTTGACAAGGACAACGTCGTGCTACTCATTGGAGCTGTTGAAGAGAAGTATCAGAGTCAAAAGGGTTGCGATGATGAGTGGTGAGTGTCAGCGTTGTTGAAGAAGAGCTATGGACGATTGGGGCAACCGAGTCGTTAGGAGCATGCCATCATTGGTGAGCGCCACGACGTCACCGTCGATGGTGAGAAGATTTTCCATATCGTTAGATAATGACTAAAATAGACATACCAGCATTGGTGAAGATGAGAGATCACTACGGTTAGTGAGGAAGTCATAAACATCATGCATGTGTATATACATGCTTGCATCTGTATGAATAGAAGCACATCCGTACAGAAACAGGGGAGCAAAGAGCTCGGAGTGGAGATAACACAGCCGTAGGGAATAGGATTGGGGCCACTAGAGAGAGTGTGACGGGTGTTCCCAACTAGGATCGGTGATGTTTGCACGTGTATAGTGTTTGATGTAGCAATGGTATGCAATTAGCGATAATTAGAGAGAAGTAAAAGATAACTATGTTATAGAGTATTGTATTGGAAGGGGCAGTAGCTGATGGGAATCGATCAAGAATTAAGTTTGCTGTTAGAGACTAAAGTAAAAAAGCTGTGACGACGAGAAAAGATAGAAGACACATTGTTCGGTGCAGCAGTCGATGTATGAGAGAAGATAAATTCAAGGTGGGTCATCTATGGTGCATCAATGTTTGCGTAAGCAAGGTACTCTAATACCATGTAAACTAATAATATAATTTGCCACACACATAATCAACGTACTGTTTAAGATTAAGTAGATGACATATGCATGCATACATATTAGAAAACAATAACTAATGGAGGAAGAATAGGGGTATATATGATGGAGAGTGGTTATGTTTCTAATAACCCTAATAACTTATTTCTCAATAATTTTCTTCAATCAAAGTTCATACTTTAATTACATTTCTCAAGTTGTATTTTCTTTCAATATTCTATTGTCATTTTCAATTTTTAAGATGTCTTAAAATCTAATTAGCCTACAAGATACGTAAATATATTCTCAACCATCTAAGTTATATCGTTTGATACTACAAATTTTAAAACAAGTCAAGCCGTGCAAATACACAGGCCAATTGCTAGTTTAATTAATATGTACAGCCCTCACCGAGGGCAAACATCATGAAAGATAGCCAGGGCAAAATTAGAGGTTTGAGCACATCTTTTAACTCTACACACATGGAAAGTGTTGTGATTACGTGCTGTACATTAGATAACAGAGATTCGGGGGGCCCGAGTGGGGTGCCCGAAGCCTAAGACTAGAATGTGGGGAGAGGAGTAGAACAGTTGTGGTAATGCTTGGTAGTCTTATAATTTCTCTCTCCAAATCCTTCCCCTGTACCATGGTGCCCAAAGGGTTATATTTATAGCCATAGGGAAGGATTTTTACACAATTGCCTCTATTGAGGGGTTTACTGTTAGGGGTATACACGACTTTTTCTTACTATGCCCTAACTAGGCTTATCCTTTGCTTACACATGCATTTGGGACATTCATGATGGGCCAAAGGGGCCACAGTGGGGACCACTCCCCCAACAGTAGCCTCTCCTGAGTAAGGGCTTCACAACTGACATGCCAAACCCATGCAGTTCGTGCTTTGACCCCCTCCGTCCCTTCGGCCCGTTATTACGATTGTTGATAGGCAAGCCGACCGAGACCACGAGGGTGCCGGAGAGTTCGGGTGGTTTTGGACTTGTCCTAGGGGGTCATTGAACTTGGGGCGATGCTTTGCCCTAAAAGTCGTTGAGCTGGCTACTAGGCTTTACTATGGAAGTCTTTGAGCTGGAGGTAAGGCTTTGGGGATTTCCCCAAGCAGCGTGTGTGAGTGGGCACACCTTATCGCTTGGGGTACCTCACCGGCCTTGTTGCCTTAGAGGTGTGATTACTGGGATGGACATGGGTTGTTGATCTTGTCCACATGGCGACGATCCGTCGGGACGAACATGGGCGATTGTGTCGATTTTGATTTGTCGTGCGAGGTCCTAATCACCCAGGGTAGTTTCCTATAGACATAGTTATGGTGTGGGACCTCCCTAAATGTTTTCAATGTGGCCCTCCCTAGGATCGCATTGTACGAGCATGGGAGGTCCACCACGTCAAAGTTGACCACTTTTGTCCTAGCCTGCTCACCTATGCTGAAGGTCACTTCAAGCGAAACCTGACCCAACGCCTTGATTGGGCTCCCTCTAAAGCCTTGAAGCGAGATCCCTAGCGGCTGAAGCCTGCTTCATGGGATGCCCATTTGGGCAAAGGTGCTGGAGAAAAGGAGGCCCATGGAGCTGCCTCCATCCACCAGTACCATCCTTACTTGGCAGCTCGCTATGCTGGCCACGATGACCAACGGGTTAATGGGGGAAGTCTACCCCGATGGCATCCTTAGGTGTGAAGGTGATGTCAACACTGGCCCATGCTAGGGGCACATGCGCCAAGTACGTGGTAGCATGTTGCACCCAACGTGGGTAGGCCCTCCACTGTTGTTTGAAAGGTAATTCGAGGGACGATCCCCCGTGATGGCATTGATCACACATCGCGGTTTGCCTTCGGTGGCTTCGATGCACAACAAGGCTAGGGGCTCCCACGAGCGGGACCTCCAAGGGCTGCTACAAATGCACTGCTACCGATGCCCATGCATCCTGGCTCCATTCCCTGGCAGTGTTTTTGTGGACCGCTACTATAGTGTGGCAATTATGTGTTGTGTGCTCCACCTTGCCATGTATTTCACACCAGGCACCCTGGGGACACCCATTGTCTTGACCCCACCCCCACCCCCTCTTGCAGCCATGACCCCTTCCTCTACCGCAACCTCGTTCGCCAGGGGTAGTCACTTCGTTGCTTCTGCCTTCGATGTTGAACACGTACCTCCCTCCAGACCCTTTACACTGCTTGCAGGTCGCACCCTCCCCTTGGGCTGGGGACAGTTCTACCCTCCATGCCAAGCCTCGCAGCATTGATGTCATGCCTCGCCTCATCTTTCTCAGCCCTCGCGTACTCCTCCATTTTATCGAAGAGCTTTGCCACAGTCTTTATAGGTGTCCAGGAACTGTATTCCATGAGGGGCCTTTTTGAAGGCCTTATATGGCAACGTTGATGATCGTGGTCTCATTCACGTTCTTGACCTAGCACCTAACCTTTGCAAAAATGTTTGAAGTACTCCTGCAACTTTTCTCCAGGAGCTTGCTTTATCGCGAAGAGTTGGTCCGCATCAAACTGCTCTGTTGTAAGATCGAAGAGGCCGACTAGAGGGGGGGTGAATAGGCAGTTTAAAAAATTCTCTACGAATTAAACTAATTAATTCAAGAGCTTTCCTATTTGCCTAAACCAAGTATAATATGCGAAAGCGTAAATCAATTTGGTTTAGCTCAAATAGCGTCTACAACAAGTGAATTTGCCTAAGTGCACCAAATTCTATCCTAGGTCAAGGGTTGCAATTCTAGATATACAAGCAATCAATTTAATTCAATGAATGTAAATTGCTTGAATATAAATAGAGTACAAGAAAGCAAACCACAATTTGACACTTCGATGTTTTTACCGTGGTGTTCGGAGAGTTGCCGCTCTCCCCTAGTCCACGTTGAGGTTAGCCCCAACAAATCAGATCGGCTCCACAAAGTAAGCCGAAACACCTCAATCCACTAGTGGTAGCTCTTTTCTACTCCGGGTTTGTGAGCTCTGACCTTCACACTTAGTCGGGCCTTCTCACAAGCTTCTTGAGAAGGTCTCCGCGCACAACGCCTCAAACGCCGTCTAGGAGTCGGCAAACTCCAAGAGTAACAAGTCAACTCCTTCACTTGACTCTCACCACGTGCAACGAATGCACAAGCTTGCTGGACACAAAGTCCACACCTAGAGGCAACACATGCACTCTAGCACCTCTCTCACACTTCACAAAGTGCAACACATGCACAATTGAGTGGAGAACCTCACTCTAGCTCAAGGAGTGCAACACATGCACCAACAAGTCCACTAACAACATCTTCAACCGGCCACAAGGGGGTATAAATACCCCACAACAAAAAACTAGCCGTTGGAACCAAAGTCCTGAAAATCCAGGACGGGCGGAACTACCGCCGGCCAATGGCTGGTAGTTCCGCTCCCACTCTGACGCCACTATAACATCTATGTCAGAGCTCTGAACTAGCCATTACACCGTCGGTGTAGTAGTACCGCCGTTCATTTTACCGGTACTTCCGCTCAACGGTAGTACCGCAAAGTCGGAGCGGTACTTCCGCTCGAGCCTAGCCAAAACTTGGTGCTCTTTGGAAAAAAGGGTCCGTAGGAGGGTCCGGAGCTTCCGACGTCTGGTAGTACCGCACAACACATATCGGTACTTCCGCTCCCTACGGTAGGACCGCTCACACAGAGCCGGTACTTCCGCTCACCGGACTAGCCGCTCACATAGAGCCAACCTCTCACACGTCCGGTAGTACTCAAGAATGTATTTCAAAGTAAAGATCCCAAATATGCATATTAAAAGAAGCATGGATCAATACTCATAAAACTCCAAAACATATAGAGAGCCCCCCTAAATGTGTGCATACAAGTGCATATAATGAAGACATATGCGCATATTCATTTTGAATAATGAGTGGAGTTCAATATATATTTTGGATCTAAGGAATGCATTAATATGTAAGAAAGTGATTTCGAATGCATACCTCTTTGATTTCACATTTCCATCCAAATGAGATTAAGGCATAAATGAACTTAAACAAACATATTAGTCTCATATATGCATTTATCATTATTACCAATATAATATAAAATTATTTGTCATTAACAACACATGTTATAAAAGTATTTGTCATTAACACCAAAACCAACTTAATTGGAGTTTGATCTTTCAATCTCCCAATTAATCAATTTAATCGGAGCTTGATCTTTCATCTGCGTAGTTGCCCTGGATGCTGTTGTGCATGAGTTCATGGACCTGTTCCCACACGTACATGGAGCCAAGGGCGATTATAAAGAACTAGGATAGCACAACTCCCTGCACGTGAGCAGCGGTCCCTTCGCCTTCATTGAGTCGTCCCCAACTACTACTTCGACAGCCGTCTTGTACACGCGTAAGAACTCTCATGGGTCAGTGTCGTCCTTGTAAGCCTCCACTGTAGGTATCTTGAAGCCCTTCAGTCAGGAGCGTCGCTGCAACCCCATGGGTATACCCATAGGAGGGACATTGCGAGCTCCGATGGTGGCATCTTGACTCTGTCCTTTCCTCGACCTCCTCCATGGTGACGGCAACAGGGGATGACGGGCTTTGCACCTCCTGTAACTCCCGCACGGTCCTCCGCAGGTCTGCCAGCTCCCACTACAATATTTCACAGAGCACTTCCAGTCCGCCCCTGCCAGCTCCTTGTGTTGATGCCAAAGCGCTCTTAGCCCTCAATGTGGCAGTAGCGAGGGGGCGTCGAGGGTGGTCACGGCGATGATGGGGATTAGAGTTGCCTAGTACGGCCGAAGCGGGGTTCTCTGCCTACGACACTGTTTGCCCAACAACTTGCATTTGCATCAAGGGGCTCTCTATCACCTATGATGGCGACAAGCTCGGCTGACGTGGTATACGGTTGAAACGGGGGTGGAGAGGGGTTCCACCACTAGCTCCACTGCTCCCATGGTCGTGGCTCCTCTTTTCTTCCACGGGGCTGATGTCACCTTCCTCTTCGGCACCATTGGTCTAGCTCTTGACTTGTGGATCTTATACCACTTCCTACGGTCGACACCAACTGTTGTGGCTACGCGCCAAATAGGAGATAACAGAGCTTCGGGGGGCTGAGAGTGGTACGTGAAGCCTAAGACTCAAATGTGGGGAGAGTAGTAGAATAGTTGTGTCAATACTTGATAGTCTTACAATTTCTCCCTCCAAATCCTCCTCCTCCTCCATGGTGCCCTAAGGACCATATTTATAGCAATTGGGAAGGATATTTACATAAATGCCCCCCTTGAGGGGTTTACTGCTAGGGGCATATACGACTTATCTTTGCTATGCCCTAACTAGGCTTATCATTTGTTTACACATGCATTTGGGCCCATGCATGTGGGCCAAAGGGGCCATAGTGGGGGCTACTCCCCAATAGAAAGCTACTTATTCTTTTTAATGAGGAAAATCCTTACGAAAAAAACCATGGACACACAACCGGTGAAAACACTATTGAAGGAGAAGTTACAAAACGCTCTTGGCATAACAACGCATGTCTATCCCTACTCTATCGAGAGCCTTACAGGAGGTACAAATAGTCTTGGGAATAAGAGTCCCAGACGATGAAGTAACAGAGTCCTAATCGGCAACGGGAACAGAGTCTCACTTAGAGGCAAAGCAGAGTCCTAGAAGAAGACGATGAAGAATGGAGTCACAATCAGAAATGATGAAGAGTTCTAGTCAGAAATGCCTCAAAAAGCGAGGCTTGACTCCAGTCAATATAAGCACCTTTGGGCATCATATCTAATGCAGAGTCCATCACGGACACGAAAATGATCATAATCATAACTCCGACCAGTTCTCATTCTGGTCAGACTCTTCAAGTGGTCGTACCCAACCAGATTTGAATCACAGAATACAACAACCTCCATCTTAAGCCAAATTCCCTCCTAAGTACAAAAAGAACAGGAAAACTTTTTGAGGAACTTGTGCAACACCTCTTGTGCATCAAACGTCCAAACAAACTAATGAATAGTGCTGACCAAATATAAGCAAAGCTTAAACTTAGCGGTAGGAATTAACTTTGTCAACATATCAACTGGATTATCATGAGTACTAATATTGCAAACTTTAACATCATGCTGAGTAATAACCCCTCAGATGAAGTGATATCTGACATCAATGTGCTTTATTATCTAATGAAACATCTGGTCTTTTGTAAGATAAATAATACTCTGACTATCACAAAATATATTGGTGCAAGATGCACTTCATAAAGCTTAGTATACAGACATCTTAGCCAAATAGCTTCTTTACATGCTTCTGAGCTAGCTATGTACTCTGCTTCAATGGTCGAAAGAGCTATAGTAGTTTGCATACAAGCTTTCCAGTTCAGACACATCCTCTAATAGTAAGCACATAACCGGTAAAAGATCTCCTCTTATCTAAATCTCTAGCAAAGCCAGAATTTACATATCTGACCAGTCCATCACTGGTTTTTTCAAACTGCAAACAAACATAAGAAGTGCACTTCAAATATCTGAACATCCACTGAACTGCTCTCTAGTGGTCTTTTCCTAGATTGATCATACATCCACTGACAACACCTAAAGCATGAGATAGGTCGGGGCAAGAGCAGACCATGACGTACATAAGTGATCCAACTACACATGCATATGGAATACTTGATATGTATTCAACTTCTTCAATTGTTTGCAGACTTGATGCCAAAGAGAGTTTCAAGTGTGTAGCTAGCGGGGTATTGGTCGGTTTGGTCTCATGCATATTGAAACGACGTAGAACTTTGTCAATATACCCTCTCTAACTCGGGTATAAATTTCCAAACTGATAATCTCTGATGATTTTCATACCAATAATCTTCTTTGCTGCACCGAGATCCTTCATCTCGGATACATAACTTAATTGTGTATTTAACTTTGAAATTTCAGCATTGTCTTTTGTCATGATCAGCATATCATCAACATATAGAAGCAGGTAGATAGTTGAACCATTAACGATCTTCAAATAAACACAGCTATCATTGTTGGATTTCTTAAATCCTTGGGAGATCATAAGACAGTCAAATCTCTTGTACCATTGTCTAGGTGATAGCTTCAACATACAAAAAGACTTCTTCAAGTTGTGAGCAAACTTCTTTTTTTTAGAACAACAAAACCTTCTGGCTACTCAATATAAATGTCTTCTTCTAGTTCCCTATGTAGCAACGTGGTCTTAATGTATAGTTACTCAAGCTCATAATCGCACACAACCACAATCCTGAGTAACGTCCAAATGAAACTATGCTTCACAACTGGGGAAAAAACATATGTAAAATCAATACCTAGAATTTGGTTGTATCCTTATGCAATGAGTGTTGCCTTGTACCTGACCTGATTGGTCGGAGATGTACCTTTGTTCTTGTAAATCCACTTACAGTGTATGGGTTTCATTTCAATCAGGAGCTCGACCAGCTTCCAAGTGGAATTCTTCTCGAGAGATTCCATCTCTTTGTGCATAGCAGTCATCCACCTCTCTGACTCATCAGAGTAGATGACCTTTGAATAATTTGAAGATTTAGCAGTGCCTTCAATGTCTTCTGCCATATTTAAACAATAAGCAACAATGTTGGTTTCTTCAATTAACCTCTTCGAAGACTGGATTTTCCTTCTTTCCCGATCAGCTGCAATGGATTGATATTTCCAACCAGTTTATGTAGAATAATCGCTGGTCAGAGTTTGAAGAGGGATTTACTATGTATTCTCTTTGTTGGTTTCTGGTGAGAATCCTGAATCAATAACATATTCCACCTGCATGTTGGTCCTCAACGCTTCTCATTGGGAGCATCAATGGTCATACTTCTTTCATCGGAGTAGACTCATCAAAGGTAATACTTTTGCTCACAACCACCTTTCTGGTTTCAGGATTCCATAATTTGTAGCCTTTGACACTAGGCTTATAACCAAGGAAGATGCACTTAACACCTCTTGGTTCCAACTTGCCATTGTTTACATGAGCATAAGTGGGATAGCCAAAAATCCTTAAATTCTAATAGTCTATTGGAGAACCAGACCACATATCGATCAGAGGTTTCTTGTCGATGGTAGTATTCGGTGATCAGTTAATTAGACTAGCAATGGAGGTAACTTCAGCCAAAAACTCTTTGATAGACTAGGCATAGACAACATGCAGCGCACCTTTTCCATGACAACTCTGTTCATGCGCTTGGTCACACCGTTCTGCTGAGGTGTGCCTAGAATAGTGTAACGCCTTACAATACCTTCTGATCGGCATAAAGCTTCAAACTCTCCCAAACAGAATTATAGACCATTATTTGATTAGACCATTATTTGATCAGAGTTTATTGACATACTTTCTGGTCTGTTTCTTAATCATAATATTTCACTTTCTGAATGTCTTGAACACATCTGACTTGTGCGTGACAAAATATACCCGAACTCTTCAAGAGTAGTCATCAATGATGGTCAGCATATAATTGGCACCTCTAAGAGATGGAACACGGGTTTCTCCCCATAAATTAGAGTAAACATAATCCAATATGCCTTCTAAAGAGTAATTTACAGAGCTGAAGCTCACACTCTTCAGTTTACCAAAGATACAATGTTCACAAAACTTCAACTGGTCGATGCTTTAACCATCAAACAAACTTCTTGCACAACTCCTTTATGCCAGCTTCACTCATATGCCTGAGACGTATATGCCATAGATTGGTCCGATCAGTGTCAGAAAACTTTATCGAGGCAACAACATTTCCGACTAGAGTAGTACATCAAAGATGATAGAGGTTTGCAACTTCCATATTACCATCCATCACAACAAGAGTGCCTTTGGAGACCTTCAGGACTTTATCTCCACCTGAATACTTGTACTCTTTGGCATCAAGTGTACTCAACGAGATAAGGTTCCTTTTAAAATTTGGAATGTGCCGGACCTCCGATAGGGTTATGATGGTGCCATCAAACATTTTGATCTAGACAGAATCGATGCCTGCAATCTTGTGTAGAGTATTATCTCCCATCAACATTGATCATCTCCGAGTTGCTTCAGAAGTCACAAACCAATCACGGTTAGGACTCGTGTGGAAAGTGCATGCTGAATCAAGAATTCACTCGTCACTGGTTTTAGAATCACCAGCAAAGGCAACAAAAACATCTCTCTCAGAACTTTCTTTTGTAACAATAGTGGCTTTGGCTTCATCAACTTGTTGATCTGACTTGAAACTCATGTTCCTCTTCTCCTTATTCAAGATTTTCTAGCACTCAGAGATATCATGTCCACCCTTCTTGTGGTAGCAGCATGACCTCTTGGTCTTTTGACTTTGAACGACTTCTATGTCTGGTTGAGCTCATGCCTTTGAAATCACTAGTTGGAAATCTCTTGGTTGGTCTGCCCCGAACCGACAAACTTTCTACATGCAAACTTGAGATCTCACTTGAAACCATACTTTTTATCTTTATTTTTTTGGTATACAGAACTTCATAGACCTCTTTAAGGGTGAGAGTATCATGACTGTAGAGAATTATGTCTCTAAATGTAGAGAATAAACTGGGTAGCGAAAAGAGTAGAATAAGACCTAAATCTTCATCGTCACATTTGACCTCCATGGCTTCAAAGTCGACAACAACATCTTTAAATGAGGTCAGATGATTTAGCACTAGTCCCTCCTCTGCCAACCTAAGCGAGAAAAACTTTTGCTTATGCATCTTGCTGGTTAGATTCTTGGACATGCAAATCTGTTCCAACTTCAACCACAATGCAACAGCGGTGGTCTCCTTCATAACCTTCTGGAGGATATTGTTAGATAGATGAAGATGGATTTAAGAGAGAACCTTACGATATCTTCTTTGCTTCTCCTTAATAGACCATGCAGTGGGCATCTGACCAATTCCCAATAATGCATAATCTAAATTAAGCTATGCAAGACAGCTCGCATCTTAACTTAGCAAAGAGAAAATTTTGTGTTGCGATCTAGCAGTGAAAGATCATACTTCATTGATTCCATGTCGAGTATGCCCTAGATTGGTCGAGCAAGATGTAAAACAATCAAGAACATAAGACAAAGGTATAACATGAAAGGTCTTTACGAGAAAAAACCATAGACCCACAATTAGTGAAATCACTATATGGAGGAGAAGTTACAAAACACTCTTGACATAACGGCATTACTTACTCTACTGATAGGCTTACAGAGGTATAAATAGTCTTGAGAACAAGAGTCCCAAACGATAAAAGAATAGAGTCTTAATCAGCATCGGGAACAGAGTCTCACTCGGAGACGAAGCAAAGTATCCAAAGAAGACGATGAAGAACGGAGTCCCAAGGGAAAACAATGAAGAGTTGTAGTCAGAAACATCTCGAGAAGCCATATCTAACTCTAGTCGACGCACGCACCTTTCAGTATCACATCTGATGTACGTTGGTGCAAAGTTCTTCATAGACACAAAAATGTTCTCAATCATAACTTTGACCAGTGCTCATTCTAATCAGATTCTTCAAGTGATCAGACCTGACCAATTCGGATCACAAAATACAACCGTATACATAGATTCCTTACCTTTTCGTGATGTAGATTAGCTCTTCATGATGTCAATTGCTATTTGGTTCTAGAGAACCAAATCTTAGCTTTAAGGCACCATTCCAAACAATTTCTAGCTTTATATGTCAAAATTTGTTTGAAACGCATTAACTTTTTAATACAACTTTTTTTACATTATCCATAGAGATATAACGGTGTTTTTTATTTTTTTTCCCTATTTTTTATTTATTTTTCTTTAATTGAATACCATAAAAAAACTAACAACCGCTACATTGTTATTTCAGTTAAAAACCACAACACTTTTAAACAGACAAGTCTAAGTGAGAAATGGTCTAAGATTTGCACTAAAATTTATCATTAGTTTGGCCGGATAGACCGTGATAGGGAATTAATTTCGAATGTCTCGTCTAAGCTGTAGTCGAGCTAGGAATGAACTTTTTGAGTCTGTCCAACTTCGATCAACAAACAGATGTAAGACGACCACGAGTCAAGCCAACTCCAAGACAGCCGTGCAGAGAAAAAAACCGTCAAAAAGTGGCAGGCAGGAAAAACATATTAAAATAAACGAGAAATAATGCCTTCCTCAACGTGGAGGGGCAGCAATGCAAGTTCTCCATAGACAAGAACTGCTCTGCAAATAGTACAAGTTGAGAACAGTGGGTCCCCAGTTCCCCACTGACATCGTTGGCAGCTTATCAAGAATATAGTTAGCATTGCGCAGAAGATGAGAGCTTAAGCCTAAGGCCTCTCTTTTATAAAGCATGATAACCAACAAAAGACATGAAATCCCCCCTAGCGGAAATGCAAAAGTAAAAATATTTGCCAACGAAACATTTATTTAGGAACAATAGAAGTTGCATGTAAAGATGATTCTCTCAGCTTTCGCAAAAGTAAAAAAAAAAAAGTTGTCCTATAGCTTCATCTGACCAACGCCTCCCTTGAATGAACCATATAATGGTCTCGACCTCCTGAAGCTGAATATATCGGTTATATGATACGAATGCGGTGGTGGTGCATCATGAACTATCTTTTCATACTCGGAGGAATGGAGACCGCCATAGACTTGTATACTAAGAATCTTCTTTTGTGGTGCGTTCACCTTGACATGGTTATTGAAGAACTCTATCAACTCTTCCTTCTTGAGCTCCCTCAACGCAGCAACCTGCAATTGTAGAACTCGAGGAGTTCAAAAATGATACACCAGAAGGAAAAATTAAGTAAATAGGACATACCTCTGCTTCTTTTCTATCAAATTTCAGAGTTCCTTCAGAAATCTCCCCCCAGAAGAAAGCTGATTCCTCCCATATATTCTTGTATTTCTCCAGTTTCATGTCAATGAGAGCATTGACATTACTCTGCAGGTTAGACAATACAATGTTTCAAATAGAGGTATAGAACCATGCACTAAAGCTACAGCACGCTGTAACAGAAGCTAATAAATATTAATGCCCGCGTTCATCTAACCTTGAATTCTGCATCAGGCATTTGGTATAGAGTGCCTTCAAACATCTTAAGGAAAGCTTCAACCCTGGCATCTAGATTGGATGGATCCTGTTAAACTAAACTTATTAGAACAGGAGAATAATTGCGACAGCTGGAATTGTAAAGAAAAAATATAAATACCTTCACGGTTGACTGGATTATAAATTGCAACCCACGGACTCCTGAATTATTTCTGGGTAAATGGGACTGTGTGGTCAACTAGGATAGAACACTTATCTCCAAAACTAAAGCAAAGAACATAGTGCATTCTTATACAATGAAGAATACAATCAAAATACAGGCACCACCATACCTTTGTCCAAGCAGTGCTATGTAGCCAAGTTGCTCAACTGAGCGTAATTGGTGAAAAGCTGGTTGTTTAGCAACAAGAGCAAGCAACTGAAGTAGAACATTTTGTTTGAGATCATCCTGATGAATCTGCAGTGATGGAAACATTGTTATAGCATTGTAGCTTGTGTTGCATCTTGCATGTATCTTTTCAGGCTGGGCAGCAAACTGCTTTGAAAAAACAATTATTTTCATTTCCCATTCCATCTCCTAAATTTAATTGATAGAATTGTAATCGTCCCTGTATTGCAGCAGCAACCTCAGTTTATCTCTTTGTAAAAACCCACCATTTCAGGTTTTGAGAATTATTTTATTTGTACCAAGCCATTTTTAATAAATAAAAGGCATAAATTGAATTTACTGTCTTGAGAACTAAATAAAATTTTCCGAAAATCTGAACATTTTGCGGTCTTCTTCGCCAGTATTTTTCTGTCTTCTTAATTGTTATTGTGCTTCACTCCAATTTTAGGTTTTCAACTGTATTTATCTTGTTTTGTTGTTATTTTATGCGCTCATGCTATGTTTCAACTTTCAAATATTGCATCTAAGTTTGGATGTGAGCCTCTGCTCACTCAGACAGTCACGAGTCAGACTCACAACACCTTTAAAGAAGTCAACCTCCCAAATTTGCTATTCCATGCAGATTCAACAATACTTTAAACTACTATCAACTATAAATGCACAACAGATCAACAGAAATAACATCCAAGAAGAAACAAACGCAAAAGCTATACCTGAATATAATGCAGAAGGCAAGAATTCTCATCCTGGTGATTTAAGCACGTTGCTGGATAATAATACCCCAAACCCTTTTCAAGCTTCACAATTCGCTTTGCAAGATGCTGTGATGGGGGTAATGATTTGCAAACACTAACAGGTACATTAAACAAGGTGTCTTCAACATGCTGGACAACACTTTTTGCTTCGCTTGGTTCAATATTCCCTAAAATCAACCACATATGCAATTAGGAATAACAGCAATGCAGACCATTCTCTCGGTAAAGAAACCAAGAGAAAGAGAGAGAACAAAGCCATGAGCAGCATTATGAAATAACTTATTGAGCAAGTACAAACAGGGTTCGGAAAACTGGCGGTTACCGGTAACCGCCAGTAACCGGATTTCCCGGTGGGTACTGGGAAATAAAAAACCGGCTGGGTTTTTTCGAAGTGCATTTATATTTGTGAGTCTTTTGTGACTGCGTAATGCACCTCCTAGGTTGGTTTAAACTTTTTTTATACTAGATTATCTATTGTATGAGCTAAATATGCTTCGAAACATCTCAAATTTAACTTTTTTCTTGTGTTTCCCGGTTTTTTAGCAGTTTTTCCGGTTTTTTAGCGGTTTCTACGGTTTTTTTGGGCGGTAACCAGCTAGTTTTTCCGATTACCGGTTTCAAATTCAAATTTCAAAACTTGAAATTTGACCGGGTTTTCCCCGGTTTTTTCAGTTACCGGCCGGGAACCGGTACCGCCCCCCCGCCGGGATTTAGGCTGGTACCGGGTTTTGGAACCTTGAGTACAAAAACATTCAAAGTCAACTATTGAACAAACCTGCAAAATAGCACTCAATAAATGTCTTTGCGAGCAGATGAGGCAAAAATTTATCTAGATCGCTAGCTTCAAAATTAGAAAGTGCAGCAAGTTCTTCATCCCACGGCCATGTTTGTTCCTCCAATATCAACGTACAATAGTATAAGGCTTGCTGATATGGTTGCCGAAATTTGAAATTCTCATACTCCTTTGTTATAGTTTCCTGATGACAGCAACAAAAGACATTCCTTTAGTTCATATAAAATGCATAGAATTCTAGCTTGCAATTGCATCATCAGGAAAGCAAGCCACAAGAGGTTGCAAGAAAAATAACAAAATGCCTTAATGCTCTTTTTGCTCTTCTAGAACATCCTAGGCTAATAGGAACGATGTGTGCGTAATACAGTTCGAATTCTACAGAAGATCAGATGTGCATATATGGCAACAATTTTCCTTCCTTCTGTTGTTCATATCTATTCAGTTCCATTTTCTTTGCATGGAAAGATAGTAAACACAAAAATTCTTATGCCCATATACATGCCACTAAATGTTGTGCTCAGGCTCGGCCACCAAATTACGACCTTCGTACAAGTCGGGAATATTTTTCTGTCCGAAAAACATCTTGGAAATCAGATCAAGACAGCGAGAAATGACAAAAAGTGCACCAGAGATAGCAGGAACAGGAAATATACTGCATAGACTCCTCTTGATTTCTGGTCAACAAATTATTGTCTGCACAATATTAACATGCTTTTAGTATTCACCAATGGTGAGGGATACTGCATTCAGGCATTTGCTCTCAGCAAGCACATTCCCTCCAAGTTCCAAGGCAATACATGACGTTTTTCCAAATGCACTTTGTCAAAGTCTAAATAATAAAACACGGTATTATCTACAGCATGCAAATATTATGTCTCGTCCATTCTATGGATGAAAACTACTGCTTTTTCCACAGCAAAAGTAGCTCTGGCAAGAATCGCCTAACTGTTTTCCAATTTCCTTACCAGTCCAAATAACAACCAAAACAGGGCATCCTAGCAGGCCTCCAGAGGACATTTAATAACAAAGATCACCAAACAACTTGTAACAACTTGTAATGTAGAATTGGCCATTACCTTTATCACAGAAAAACGGTCAACCTGAACTTCAAACTCCGCAATTTTGCCAATAACAGTCTCCAAAAGGGTTCTCATTTTGTCATTATAGCCAACCATAGTTACCTATAAGGCAATCACAAATATTGGAGGATTAGAAAACAAGAGTTCCAGTAAGCCACACTTCCCATATCATGTCATGAGTTCTAACTCCGGTGCACAAGATGAACATTTGAATAATAAATCACAAAACATCCATGGTCAAGTGTCAAGGTTTACACACATACAACAGTGTCAGGCTTCTACCAAAAATCCTGAGCCAGAAAATAGCAACCTATTAAACAATATAATGCCATTTTAACTTATCAAAACAGCAAAAACCGGAGAAAAAGCCTGTCATAACTAATGAAAAGATTCTATCATATACATCTTGTAAATTAAGATCCAAAGGGTTCAAAAACCGGCGGTTACAGGCCGGTTACCGGTTCTACCGGTGGGGACCGGTAACCGAAAAAAACTGGCTGAATTCAAATTTTGATTTTCGAATTTTTTCCGGTTACCAATTTCAAAACAGCCCAAAATTCAAATTTTAATTTTTGAAGTTTGACCGGTTCTTTGGCCGGTTCTCCGGTTACCGTTACCGGACACCGGGCGGGTTTTCTCCCGGTTCCGAGATTTGTATCCTTCATCCAATACTACTGACTAATGAGGTCTTTATAAACCAGTCACAGTACTCACTCCTGCACATCCAGTATAAAAAAATGCACATCTGAGCTGATATGTGGCAGCAAGAAGGAAAATATTCCAAGTGTTTTTTTTAGACCAGGGACAGGCTACTATAGATCTATTTCAAGCTTCGGTAAGCAACGTGAAGCAGGAATTTAACTTTAAATTGATTTAATAAGAATCATACATCAAGCATCTTCTTATGAATAACATTGTATCATCTTGTAACAATCTATGCAAATACAGCACACATGCTTTAGGAGAAAATGTAAGTTTAGGCATAGTAGTGCTGCAAATACTGAAACACCTCGAATACAGAGCTCGGCCTGCACCATGAGTCACGTTCGGATTGGACCTACACTTGATATGATGAAGGGAGGCCTGCACCTGAGTGTTCCTCACCAATCATACCACCAGTCCATAACTAGTAGTCTAGTACCAGCACACACAAATACACGAGCGTACATACTGGTTTAGTGAAAACATGGTAAAAGACAACAAACATGATGGAATCAAGTAGGTGGTGTAAAATTGTATTTTTCTTGCCACGCACAGCATGTTGCCACAACACAAACTATACTAAGACTTTAAACCCTTTCTTTTGATGCTAACGTCATATCTAAATAAAATATTGGTAACTCAACATTAGTTCTACCATCCAGAACGGCACATGACAAAATATCCTCAATTAAACGTCATGAAACTTTGTATCTAAGCAGGGATAAAATAATCATGACTACAATGACATCCCAAGAATGACGACTCACCAGACCCAGAGGCAACAGGACACTATTGACTCGTACAGATACACCACGATAGCAGCTCACACTTTGTAGTTGGTACCAATAGAATTCATCCAGATCTAGCCAGTTTCAGGCAACAATAGAACCGAATTCCAGAAATAAAAGAAACTACTGCCAGGACACGTGATATGTACTAGAGGTGGAGGGACATCGAGAAAGATAAATTGGGTTACTGACATATCAACAGGAGGCACAGCTTTAGCTACAAAACCACTACTAAAACTGTGCTTCCAAAAGGCACGTGCCAGGTGTTGGACAGCGCATGGATCCTAGCACCCATATCGGTTTGGTCATGAATTTTGAAATGAAAAGTTAATCCAAAATTTAACACTACCTGGTGTAGCACTGAACTAGGTAAGTAAAGGCCATGTGTCAGCTTCCTGGGGCTAGTACAACACAAAAGATTGAGTCTGTTTTCTTTTTCCAAATTAGATTGGCTAGGGGTCACTTTGAGATTCTTTTTGCATATTTTGAACATGGTTATTAAGGCGGTGTGGCGACTCACTACTTCACACAACAATATCGTTTATGGCGCGCGGCGTGGCGACGCCATACACATAAGTAGCTACAACAATATTGGGCTTCCGGAGGGTTTAAACAGAGGAAATATAAAGTGAGAAGGACTTTATTGTAATTTTAGAAAATAAAAGGGCTAAATTGTAAAATATCATAAACCCTAAATCCCTAATAACGGTCGCGTGGGCGCCTGCGCTCGCTCGCCGCCTCCTCTCTCTCTCTCCTTCCCCATCGCCTCGCCTCGGGCCGGCGAGGCGAAACCGAGCCATGCCGACAACCGCCTCCTTCCGTCGCCACTTTCCACCGCCCCAAGCGGCCATGAGGAGGCGGCGAAGACTCGTCGCCCGGCGGCGAGGCGGCGCGACAGCGGATCCGGCTGCGGCGATGGCGGATCCGGCCGCGGGCGTGGCGAGGCGGTGGACCCGGCGGCGGATCCGGCCACGGCGACGGCGGAGGCGATAGATCGGCGGCGGCGAGCGGATCCGGCTGCGGCGACGGCGGATACGGCGCACTTCCATGCCGTCCGGACGGCATGGAGCCTCCGGTCCGCCACGGCGATATGGCGACGAGATATCGCCAATATCTCGACACCTTAATAACCTTGATTTTGAAAATAAAAAAGTACATCGAATGTTTTTCATCACCGCTAACTTCCAAATTGCCAACATTCTGACCTCTGGGCATATGTCACACAACAGTAGTACAAGTTCCACTTTTCAACAGGACATTGCAAAGATGCAGAATACAAAGGTGGGTTCTTTTGGGCAATAGTTTATGGCTTTTGAATTCTGGCAATTCGTGAGAGAGTACAAAGAGAGAGATAGTCGCGTACGATTTTGGCCGGTATAACTGAAGTCAATACAGTATCTAACTACAATCGACTTATAGACCCCACCTTGAGAAGATGTATTGTTTAAAAGCTAGTTATTGTGGCAAAAGCCATAAGCATAAAGCCCTGCCGAACACACCCTAAGTCTTGTGATTGCTTTGTAGCTCAGTAGTCAGTATCGATACAACAGGACTACTACTTTTAATAATGACTTAACGAGTATAGTTAATAGCCACTACTTGTGAAGTCACTCAACCTTTTCCGTAGTAAGAATTTAGTGTGATGTTTCCAACACTCAATAGGATTAGCAATGAAGGAAAAAAACCCTTATTCAAAGTGAATCGCTGAATTGCATAACTAACCTGAAAACCAGTGTCATTTGGCCTAACTGCATAATAAAGACCAGCAACTTGAGCATCATAAGCTGAAAGCAAAACAAAAGTTGGTGGATTATTGCAACAGGAAAATGAACCAAAGGCAAACTAATCAGCAGATAGCACAACGTGGAGCATCCAGTCCCCAGATGACAATGTGCTTTATCCATCAACATTTCACTTTCTAAAAACCTGCCTTAACATATGTAAATAATGGGGATGGCTATGGTTCAAAGTTCAAACAACTTTTAGCTACAAAGAGTTGCTCAAAGTAAGTGCATATACTGATATAACTAGCCAGTATGAGCTCTTGTGTTGACCAAATAGGAAGTATAACGCTCTCAAACAAAAAAGAGCTTTTTCCTAATTTTCCATCTATCTAACTTCTTGTATATGCCCTATCTAGAATGAACTATATGTCTATAAACATGTCAGATCACCATATAAACAGAAATTAAGAACACATTGGAACAAATTAATCAACCTATGCCATAAGAATCATACAAAACATTAAGAAATCTCAGGTATTGCTACATACCATAATCATTCAAATAATCCATCAGCAACCTTGTGAATACATCAGTAAGAACTGTTGATTCAGGAGAGCTATGGGACACTGGACAGTGGAAATCCATCTTGATGTAGGCCTTGGGTGTGAAGAACATTGTATCGGGCTTGTACCACAATCTGGAAAACAGTGTTTTCCTCAGCATACAAGGAAAGGTTGCCTGGATAAGCTGAAAAAGTCAATCACGAGTTTACCAGAATAAAATTAAGTACATAATTCTTTTAAAAAAATATTACCTTTTCATTAACATTTTTCAACGAAAGATCACTCGGAATGAACATATTAGGTTTTGGCAGGTGTAAATCTTCCTTGGGAGCTTTCTCTACCCATTTCTGTAATACAAATCAATAACATAAGGCAAATGTATGTTTCCTAAATCTAGGAATTGGAGAATAAAATAAGAACAGTAACATCCAAATGTGCACCTGTATAGTGGAAGGAGGGACAGCTTCAACAGAATATGATGTACCATACCATGGCTCTGTTAAGCTTGCTTGCCCTTCAAATTTTTTGATTCCCAGAATA